>JAYMTF010000632.1:0-32447 GCA_036897485.1 Pelargonium nanum | reverse complement strand
AAAAATATTAAAAAAAAAAAATTTTTAAAAAAAAAAAAAAAAAAAAGGCTGAGCATCATATAATTACCAAAAATTGCAAATATAACAGTAAGTAAATAAGTAATCATAGACACTGTAAGTTACAAAAGATGGACATGACTGTTATGCTAGTTCTTAAAGATTTTGAAGTGCAAAAAGAGTTATTTTGGATCATACTAAGTACAACGAAAGTTAACAGAGAGTATGACAGGAGGATAAAAAGAAAGTGATAAGATAACTTGTATCTGTCATTATTGATGATAATCCAAATTGAAGTCAAGAAGTTCAAAAAACTCACATGAGCTTGGAAGTAATATATAAATTATTTGAAACTGGAGCTCTAAGAAACTCTTAAGGGTTGAATCTTCCAAAACCACTGCTCCAATAAAAATTGGAATTAAAAATAGTTAACAGAGGACTAGTAAATTCAATGAGGTTGGAAATAATTAGCAAATTATTTGAAAGTGGAGCTCTAGGGAAAATCTAAGAGGCATTAATCTTCCTAAACCAGGGCTCCTTGACTGTATTTCATAGTTTATACCACGACTGAAAAGCTAATGATAGAACAGCAAGGTAAATTTGCAATTAGTGCTTATAGAAAACTAAAAGCTCCACAAGAGAGAAGCTAAGAGATTACCACAAAGTCCTGGTATTCAATTATGCTACCAGCATAACCACGACTGACTGTCACTTTGAGAACATACCTGGAAAAGGAAAAAATTCACAGCATTATGACAGTAATATTCAACAGTAATGAACTAATTGAAGATAACCAGTGTCAAAGAGGTATTCAATCACTAAAGTTTAACCTTCGGGCAACACAAAGCATGCATCAACTAACAAAAAGTAAAGGCAGCTGAGAACAACTACTCCATAAGGAACTGATGTCAATGTACATGCTACATCATAAAGGTGTCCTAAATATTTTGGCCTCCTATTATACACCATTGTGAAAAATGACAGGTTTTAAAATATTTCATCATCTGAAACTAGTTAAGAACCTCATCACATATGTCCTTAAGTCTCACTAGAAGCAAAGTATATCACCTATATATCATCACCATTGGACGAGAAAAGCAATTAGGAGATAAATGAATAAACAAATCAACAATAAAACGTCTTTAGTGAAATAGTATACTGACAATGAATAATAAATATACAGCAACAAACAGTTAGCGGTACACAGTAAATGCTGCAAGGTGATAACTCACAAAACCAATACATAGACATTATCACATTTATGCTTTACAGTTTAGATAAATATATTACCTAAGCCTCACATTGACCCCATTGTATGACTCATATGGCATTTCAACTGTAGAAAATTCAAAGGGATATGTCTTTCTTTCATACAGTTCTCCTGGAACATCCAGTTCACGAACTGCAAACAAAACATTAAAAATGAGATAAAACAATGAAAATATATAATAAATGATTGATTAGAGCAAAACAAACCACAAAAAGAAAAACATGGGTGGCATATTATCGCAGAAGGAGAGAGTAGACAGTAGACTCACCAAGGGAAGTGAAGTCGTAAAAGTTGCCTCTGTCAAAGTACATCTCTGCGATGTCAAATGCAATTCAATTAGATGGACCATATCCACATAGATAAAAAGGATAAGCATGCTACAGCCCAGCAATTGAGGAAGTAATAGTAAAATAGCTAATCAAGAGAACAGAGAGAATGATAGCTGCAAATCTAAAGTTGACAAATGGTTAGGCTCGTCCTTGACCAATCCACGATAATATTTAAACTGAATCAATTATAGTAATGAGAAACATATGTGGAATGACCACTGAAGGAAAAATTACAAACCAACTAGGACAGATGATGCAAAATTGTGATTCTATGTTACAAGTTAAGGCAACCTTCAGTTACCTATCCACATAGAGCACACTTCACAGCACATTTTGCAAAATGAAGATGGCCATATATGAATCCTAGGACACACTGTGGTTTCTAGTACTACAAAATTTCTTTAGTTTTGAATCATATGCTAAACTTGTTTCTTTTTCACCTCCATTCATAAACAAGTAAAGTAACATGTTGATAACCCAGCAAGAGCATACCTATCTGACCAAGGAGCTCAACTTTAACACCATTGTGCTCAACCTTCTTCCCTTGAATAGGTTCTATAGAAATCTGAAAAGAACATCATCAAGAATCTTCCATATATGTCACCAACACATAACTAACAATAAGGATTAAGAACAATTCTCTCAAACAAAATACCTTCCCGGAAATGTTTTCTTGACTTTGGAAAAGTGGGACCAACACGCTTTGACCCGATTCCTTCTTCAATGGAACCTAATGAATGAACAAAGGTAGCAGACAACTGTCACAAACACTTCACTATATTGCTTCCAACTTTCCACTCAATCAAGTCAAATCAAATTAAACACAAAATCAGCTAAAAACACCAAGTGAAATCACTACACCTAACAAAAACCACAAAAGATAACTACCTGCTTTCGAGTTTTACCATCGGAAAATGTGATTGAAATGGTACATGATGGCTTAAAAGCCCCAAGAAGGTAATTCTGTGAGAAGAAAAAAAAAACACATCAAAAACATCAAATCAATGCAGTAAATTGATGATTGATCTCCATACCTATAAAATAACTAAATAAAAAAAAAATAGAGGTTACCATGCTGTGAAGTGTAAACACAATCAAGCCCCGATTCTAGAGCCTGTAAAGAACCTGCAAAATCCAAAATACAGATCCAAAGTCTTCACTGTCAGTTTCTGCAACTAAACAACCAAAATTAACAATTTGAGAAACACATTTGACAAAATAAGAATCATTCACCGAATCAAAGATCGGAGACTTGACAGTACCTTCCTTAAGGACGAAGATGGAGATGTAATCGTACTGAAGTGAAGTGATCAGGACAAAACCCTAGCCTGTCAATCGAGTAGAGGTGTTCGCATAGATGTGCAGAGAAGATCGATACTCATCGATCGATTCGAAGAGAGAGAGAGAGAGAGAGAGCTCAGAGACGACTGGTTCGCGAAGCTGAAGATCGTCACGTGAGAGGCGAGAGGCTCAGGAAGGAGACACGATGTTTCTGAGGAATGACAAATGATAGCCCAGTTTCAGGCCCAATAGCAGGCTCAACTTCACACAAGTCTAGCCCAAAAATTGAATCCATATAGGTGACAAGGGTTCATGTCGAAAAGACTGAAAGGGTATCGAAACATGTTATAACTTACAAAAAAATTGTCCAACAAAAACACGTGTTTTTTTTTGTCTGAATCGCATTGTTGGTGCGATCACCGAAGAATATAGTTGTCACGCCAACCAAAAAATTATAAAAAACAATTTTCAAGTTATTCTAATTTAATTGTAGTAAATTAGACATATGCAAAACTAAATATCATTGTTGAATGATAGGCAAATTGGATCATTATAGATAGTCTTTGAAACAAAATTTATCGGTATAGATAGATACAATATTTAGGACATGTATCAACTATATTTTGGACATTAAAATGACCTAAATCGAAACAAAAATCTTACATTTTGTGCAAAACAAGATTCATCTCGAATTTTCAATCAACTATAGATTCGACCATAAAAAGAATTTCACAACCATATTGATTTTTGACACATTTGATAAACAAATACGAGAATTAGAATGATTAATCTATCTAATGGCTATTCGCAACTACATTTTTCAAGTATCTTGTCGACCACCTTCATTCTCGTTGGCAAAAGCGGAATCCAATGGATCATCTTGTTTCCTACTTCCCATTCTCAACAACCCATATAATTTTCGAAACTCTTTCACTGGATGAACGCTTTCCCGACAAAACACATTTGTCGGTTCAACCGATTCGTGCACCAAACGCCGGTCCAACCTAGCCTCACTCAACCGCCTCCCGCCTTTAACTTGCAGGGCCGAAATGACCGATTTCATAGCCCGAGTCGGTGAGCTCCGATTCGAAATCATGATTTCCCCGACCTCAGCAGGACTCAAACTCGCCCCGGTTTGAAAAATCTCCTCAACCCGGTCGAAATACTTGTGTTCCTTGACGCCCAAGTAACTACCCGCCAGACTCTTAAACAAGGAAAAGTCACAATTCGTGAACTGCACGTGCACATCGATCCTCCCCGGCCTCAACACCGCTCGATCAACTCGATCACTACCGTTCATCGTGTATACCATCACCCGCTCCTCGCCACAGCACGACTCGATCCCGTCCATGAAGTTCAATAGACCCGACAGACTCAGGGCCTCACGATTATTCTTAGCCGTTGATTTCTCAATCAGAAACCGGTCCAGATCCTCAATCAGGATCACGGACCGGTTGGCGGTCCGCAACAAAAGCGTCCTCAAATCCGCGTCGCTCGAGACTCTCGAGAGATCGATATCGTACACGTCGTAGCAGAGGAACCTGGCCATCGCGGCGGCGAAGCTCGATTTTCCGGTGCCGGAGGGGCCGCAGAGGAGGTAGCTCCGCCTCCAGACGCGGCCGAGCCGGTGGTAGTACTGCTTCGACTTCAGAAACTGCTCCAGATCTGACCTCACCTTGCTCTTCACCTCTCCGTCCATCGCCACCGTCTCGAACGTCGCCGGATGCGAAAACGGCACCGACATCCACCGCGACTCGGCGGCGCCGGCGTTCACGAACAGCCGGATCTCCTTCCGGCTCCGTTCGACCTCCTCCGCCGCCGACAAAATGTGCTGAAGGTACGGCCGGAGAATCCGCCGCTTATCTCGCTTCCTGATCCTGAGCACGAACGATCTGAATCTAATTCCGCCGGAGCTTTCCGATTTCTCATTTGTCCAGAACACTCTCGCGCCGAGGAAGACGTCGGCGACCGCCTGATCGGCGTCGGGACGGAGGAAGATTTCGTTCGGCTTGGCGCCGGAGAGAAGGTTCGCGAAGTTCGAGTCCTCGACCGCCGGCGAGGAGTTCAGGTACGCCGAAACTTTCCGGTAAAGCTGGTTTTCTTGTAAATATTGGTCGTCTCTGAACTGTGGAATTCTGTACAATTGGTACACGTGGAACCGGTCCCGAAAATTCCGGCTACATTTTAGGATGATTTGGAGGAGAGACGTTCTGGAGAGCAACCGGAGGAGCAGAAACGACGTCGGAGCGATCAGAAATATAAAATATTGAAACTGAATCATAGCGATGGTGTGGGAGGGTAGGAGAGAAAATTAGAATATAAATGGAAAATATTTCAAAATAATCCTTATATAATCTAGTTTGTTCTTTTATAGTCATAAATTGTTAAATTGTTCGTGTTTACTCTAGAGTATGTCGATATTAATTTGTGTTGACGTGAGAATTTATATTTTAAAAATATTATTATTAGATGATCATGAACAAAATAACGGTAATGTCACCAGTTCGTCACGTGCCCACAAATATCTACACACAAAAATTCTCACGTTGAAACAAACTAACCAATTTGTCAAGTCATTCACATAAACGATTAAATATGAACAATATCGTTATACTTTGAACTAATGGTATAGTGACTTCTTTGTTTTGTCTTAACCCGAGGTATCCAAACAGCCCCATACTCATTCGAGTCGGGAAGGAACACAAGGGCGTCAAAACTCTTACTTCCAAGTTTTAACACATTCTCATAAGAACAAACTAATCTTCATTCGAGATGGGAATGACCACAAGAGCGACAAAACTCTATCTCTCAAGTTTTAACACTGTAGCATTTTCTATGCATCAGACTCGAGACATCAGATTAACCTGAAACACAGTATGTCAATTGATCTACACGTAATTCACTGTAAGTTAGAGTTTTTTTTATGAAATTATATACAATAAATAAAAATTGGTGTTTATATTATAGATGGGAGGTGTTGTTGGTTGGCTGGCTTGAGCCGGCAAGGTAAGGAGAGAGCCAAAATTTGGGTCAAAATGCATGAGGTTGAGTGTAGAATAGATAGAGAAAATGTGAATTGAATAAGAAAATTTTCTCATAATTTTTGGATTTTCTTGACCGTTTGATGGTGGTTTTAATTTGTAAAGGCGGCTGATTGATGGTATGCAACTTGGCAATCCAAAATTCGGGTTCGAGTTAGAAAAATGCAATTGTATTCTTAAAATACGGGTTTTGAGTAGGGGACGTGACACTGGACAGTACACATGTTGCGCGATCCGATTTGTACATCTTTCATGACAACTCTGAATTTAGGTATGTTGGATTAGAGTTTGCAATTTATACTCTACATTTACGCAGTTTGGATTGCAAACTCATTCGAATTCACGAATTTAACGCGTAAAATACAAAACTGGTTTGAAATTTAGTTATGCTATCTCACCAACCATAAACCAGAGTAGATTGATTAATTAATCTTAGGTTCTGTTCAAACCAACTAATAGTCAAGATTGGTGTTTACTAATTAAAATGGATCAATATTGGCATTAACAAGTTAATTAAATATGATGTTAAGAACATTTATAGTCTAATTTTATTAAATATTGTAGCTCTTAACCTTTAATCTATAGTCTTCAGTGGACCAAAGATGGTTGCTAATTAAGTTTGCCATTTTTTAATATAACATACCAATCAAATCGACAAAATAACATAAAACAAAAATACTTAAAATTATTTATAAAATAATTGACGTGTTATAATATTTTACTGACACGTAAAATAGTACAAGTTTTTGCTTTTCATGAACACACGCAATAGAGCCGTAAACAATCAAGTAAAATTCAACCCACAAAAAGAGTATTTATATATTTTGGTCCCATATATTAATTATTTGTGTGTATGTTAGGTTATGGATTGCAATTACACTTAATTATTGCAGTTGCCTAACTCACACACAAAACAAAGTCATAGATTCTCATTTTCATTGTGACCTAACTCTCTTTGAATGGTTCCACATTTGGCCTTTTGCCACTTCCACTCAAATGCCAACTCTAATTTTATAGTTCGATTATATTTCATCCATACACGTCCAAGCGAGTTTGTGTTTGAGGAAATAGAATGACCCGACAAATAAAGGTGAATACATCACTAATTTTGATACTCAAACCCTATTGCATCCATAAAATATCATCTGATTACAACGGGTTTTTTTACGCAAGTATTCTTCGAAAAGAGAAACATTTTATGAATCTAGCTGCCTAGCAAAGCTACATAGAATCTATAACATATCATAAGCAACCGACAAAAAATGAAAAACCCGACCCTCCCTTTATCGTTCTTTGTATGTAATTTAGGTCACAATGTTACAAACCAGATAGGTTAGGATTTTATAAGTCCTCTTGGCTGTCTGGTTGGGCGTCTGCTGATTGTAGATTCGCGATTTGGTTAAACATGAGCCTAGAGAGCTCGTTGATTGCAGCTTGAACGGGATAATCATCTGACTGCGATGGCCTCATCAACCCGGACTGAGACATGGAGTATTCGCTTGCAGCAACCTTAGTTTTCCTCGATGTAGCAAGAACTCTCTCTAAATCTTTCTGTGACAATGGCCTCGGTGCCTGCAAAAGTGAACATATTGTGTTAGCCGAGTATATTTTGATAACGATGAATAAATACCAAAACATGTTCGGTTTCCACGCAAACATAACATTTCAAATAACACATGTATAAGGTTGCTGGCAGATGAGACATGACACAATGTTTGTGTCGGATTACACAAAGTGCTCTCATTGAGCCCCCAAAACATGCATGCATGATTAATTAATCCTTTTTTGACACGCCAAACACACGCAGTTAAAGGTTACAGTCGTAAAATTAACCCCCAAAAGACCCTAGCCCGCAAACATAGTTATGTTGAATAGGTTAGATTCGTGATGTCTAATCGTGTTGGGTACTGCCGTGCCCTGTGTGTTGGTCTGGTTGAGCAAATCTTGTCGTGTCAACCCAACCCATTAAGTTACACGTGTCATGTTCATGTTGACCCATATAGCACACGGTCAACCTTCAACACGGCATTGCATTAATTGCCAGTCAACGAGAGCCAGTTGCTGGTGGGCCTAGATGACCTCAGAGGGAAGAAAATGGAAAGAGAAAAAAAAACTCGGAAGCAAACAAGAATTTAGTCGAGAAAACTCACATCGGAACTTTTGCCATTCTTCTTTTCTTCATCTAGCAACTCCCTGATTGGAAAATAGGCCGCTTTCTTGCAGAGCTCAAGAAGATCTGACCCGGTGTAACCTTCACATAATCTAGCAACATGGTCAAAGTCAATGTTCTCGTCATAGTTCTCACCCCTCAAAATGACTTTTAGTATCTCGGCCCTCTCTCTGCGGTCAGGTATCCCGATCTCAAAGGACTGAGGGAGACGGCGGAGTATTGCTTCATCCAATTCTGACGGCCGATTAGTTGCAGCAAGAACCATTACCCGAGCATGATCTACAGACACGAAGCAAAATCATAATGAACAAAAGCCACTACATCAATATTGACAGCCAATTCAATGAACATTCTTGTAAAAAATTGTATTGTTGTTTAGATTTTATAGAGTATAAGAAACTCACGATCTGTGGTGAAACCATCCCATAAAGCCATGAACTCGGTCTTCATGTTTGTTAACGCTTCGTGATCTGTAGTTTTGCGCTGACCCAGAAAACTGTCAACTTCATCAATGAATATAATGGCAGGCTGAAGTTTGTGAGCCAAGCTGAATACAGCAGCAACTGCAAAGGTTGATACAGCAAATTTAGAAAACGTCAAATTAAATCCCTAACATAACTAAAAGCCTAAACTGTCCAGTTATCTTTTATTAATTTGTAGTTTCAAAATACAAAATTTATTTAACTTGAGTCAGGTTTGGGGAGTCCGGTGCTTGAAAATTGACAACTCAAATATGGTACATGTTAAATTGGAAATAATAAGACAGGTTAATTAGAATGGTACCCCTAGGACTGTAATTTTTTTAAGATTTAGTCCCTAACTAGGATTTTTGAGTTTTTAAAACCCTAGAGTAGTCATGTTTTCTTGGTTCACCCCCTGGAACTATCGATTTTTCACAATCACATCATCAAAATTTGAGGGCGAGGCAAGGTAGTGAGGAAGAAGAAAGAAGGAAATTAGGACTTATTTGGTGTCTTTAAAAAGTGACTGTTTAGTTCCCACGTCGTTTTGAGAGAACTAAATCAAAAGTACAAATTGGCATACTAACATGACATTTTTGATGATTTGGCAATGAAAATCAATTGTACACGGTACCGGGGGTAAACATAAAATATGAAAAGTCTAGTGGCTAAAAAACTAAAATACTCTAATTAGGAACTAAATCTATAAATAAAAAAATGGCAGTTCAAGGGTACCAGATATAACTTAAAAGAACCTATTTAGCCTTCATCGAGAAAAGTTTGTTTTAATGGTTCCTTAATCAAGCCCACATCACATAACCAAGCGAGAAGGCTCTTTCTATCCAAGGAAAAACCCATACTACATAATCAATAAATAAATAAAAAAAACAGTAGGTGAACAAAATAATAACAACCTCCATAGGTGTAACATATAAATACCAAATGCGTGACTGAACAAAAAGTACATTACAAACAAATAGGATTTTAACCTCAAGTGGTGTATAGAGGAAAAGATGAAAAAGGAATTGATCTCAAAAATATGTAAACTAAAAGGAGAGCAATGGGGGTTTCGTAGTTTCTTTGTTAACATAAGTATTATGCTGATACTTCTAGAAGGTGTCTACTGTCTACCATATTAGGATAGTAAATATAAACAATGTTTACCCTTTTTTTCCAGAGGTTGGGAATCGAAAATCGGATACGATATAACAAGTCCTACACTATCCTATGAAATCCAATTTAACCTTAAATAAAAGCAATATGCCCTAGAAAGTAGTTCTCATCATACAAGCAACAAATTGAAAACTAAGTGACATTTAAAGGACTACAACAACTGAAGTACTAAAATTTCAAGCTGTGATTGTTTATTTGTTTTTCAAAGAAAACAGTCTAACCCAATACACGGATTGGAAAAATATGTAAACTCACCAAGCTTTTGTGCATCACCAAACCACTTGCTCATCAAATTTGATATCCTCACATTGATGAAAACAGCTCCCGACTCTTTCGCAATAGCTTTGGCAAGCATGGTTTTACCGGTACCAGGAGGTCCATACAACAAGACCCCTTTCTGGGGACCAAGAAGTTTCCCGTGCGAAAACAGCTCAGGCCTCCGCAAAGGAAGAATCACCAACTCATAAAGAGCTTGCTTGATGGATTCCAACCCTCCAATAGAATCAAACTCCACATTGATGTGGTCGGGGTTTATAACATCACAAGCTACAACATCCTATTAACAAAGAAAAAAAGTTCTTAACCACAAAATCAACTATATAATACTATAATCATCAAAAACTTCGGATAAACACACAAGAACCCAACACCACGTTACTTAACTAATACAAAACAACACCCCCCCAAAAAATCTAACAAACCCAATGCAATATTAACAAAATGCACCACCAAAATCATAAACATAATTAAAAATATTGCATCTTTCGAAGAACCCACAAAACTAACTATATAATATAATACTCTATATCATCACGAAATTTAGATAAACCCCTATAAACCCAACATCATATAATTTAAGAGATGCAAAAGAACACACTACAAAATCTATGAATAATACTACCAAAACACACCACAAAATTTATGAAACTGATTTGAAACACCGCATCTTTCAAAGAACCCACAAAACCAACTAAATAACACTAAATTATCACAAAACTTAGATAAACAAATAAGCACCCAGCATCATATAACCTTAAAAAAAATCGAACAGAACCACATAAACCCTACCCAACATTAATAAAATTGCATCAAGAACAACAAAACTTGTAGAAAAAATTGCATCTTTCAAAGAACCCACGAGTCAAAATGGTCAAAACTATTGAGAAAACGTAAATTTGAATCCAAACAGTTCGAATTAAAGTGGAGGGTACCTCGTAAGGAGTGGTCTGAATAAGAGGACGACCCAGACGCTTCGCAATTTCCTTCTTGTGTTGTAGAGCTTTCTTCGATGCTTCGCGGTTGGGGTCGAGGTGGCGGAGTCCGGCGAACAGTACCAAGCAACTCAGGGCGGCGCTGGCCGCGTACAGAATCAGTTCCTGCAACAGCTTCGTCTCCGATGAACCTCCCATTTTCTCTCTCCGACCTTAACTCGAAAAAGAAAGAAAAACTATATTTTTTATATATATTTGTATGCGTAATGTGTGTGTCTTTGTGGCGATGGGAGGTTTTAAGATAGAGAAGGGACGGTTTGGTTTGGGGACGACGAAAGGGTTTGGTCTGTGATCTTCTTGGAGACGAAGGAACGATCGGGAACGATGGATTGGTTGTTTCTGGACTCTATATTGGGCTGTGGTTTTTATGGGCCTTTAAATGGGCTTGTATTGCTAAGAGTATTTGGACTATTTGGGCCTATGGGAAGCCCATAGAGTAGGGAGTATTAGGCTCAAGTGGACTTATGGCCTTATGGGTACTTATAAATAAATTTACTCGAGCTGCCGAGTCGGGTTTCGGGTTGGAAATACTCAATAGAAGCCGACCTGAAATGGATGTGGGTTGCAGCTTGTGAACTTTACGTGTAAAATGTACAAGTTTGTGTGGTTTTGTCCGATCTGATCTAGAGGTGGGAATTCAAATCACAAATCACATATGTTCGGACCCATACGAATAAAGGGTCATTTGAATTTGATTCGAAAAAGAGTTCAAATCATATCGAATTTGTGAATTTTTTTATGATTCGTATTTCTGTATGTGAAATTCAGTCGAGTGAAATTGAATTTTAGATGCTCGTGGATTCACATTGTCAACTCTAAACCGACTTGTTAAGCCAATAAGAGATGTATGTCTTAAGCATTGATTCACCCCTAGTTGACTATTGAAAATAATGTTTTTTTTAAGGGGATTGAAAATAATGTTAAAACAAACTAAAATAGCTTTATCAAATAACTATGTGCTTATATTCAAGTTGTTTAAAAATAAAATAAAATACAGTAACTGTCAACAATGACTCAAAAAGTCCATGAAGTAACCAACCTTACCAAAAAGGCAAAAAGGCAAACTAACAAAATCACTAAAAGTACTACAAAGTGAGAAAAGAAAAAAAAAATACCTTTTAAGATTCTAAATTTTTTCAGGTGAATCAAATTCTAAAAACAAGTTAAGAAAATATTTTTTTTTTGAAGAATCAAGAAAATAAAACTTGTAACTTAGTATAATTTGATCAAAATTAACTGAACAATATTGATTGAAAAATGCTAAATGTACCAGATTTTGTACGAAATTTTGGTGTACAAAGTGACGTGGCAGCCTACGTGACACATATAATTTTCAAATTTTGTAATATAAAATTAAGTTTAAACGAATAAAAACCCGACATATACGATACCACCACCCTCCCATAAATTTATGGCCTGAAGCACTAAATACGATGTACACGTGGCGAATTGTGATTCGGCCAACTCATCAATTTTGTACATATATCATTGCTCATATTCATTTCACGTAAATTTAGAAGTGCATTTACTTGTTTTTTATATATATATACATAAAATTAGAAGTGTATTTAGTTAGATTTCCTGACAAAAACATTTCCAAAAATAAAAAACCCAGAAAACATTCCCTTTCCTTTTAAGTCACACACAAACACAAGCCAAACCACAGAAGGTGCTCAACACGCGCTCCATTTATTCCTGATAGAACGTGTGTGGCACGAGACACCTGATGCTGACATGTATGGCCACAAACAATGCCCACTTTCATCAAATCAATCTCAACCGTCCGATCAAAACCCACAAACCCATTTCTCGGACCCACCAAACTCTATCTCCTCTCCCTCCCTCTCTCTCTCCAGCGTCTTCACTGTATCAGCATCACCATTTTTGACCGTTGGTTAGATCTTCAAAGTTTTTTTTCTTGAAGAGTCGGATAATTCTAAAATAATTCTAAAAACCCATCAATCAATGATCGATTCGAAGTCAATGAAGAAGCTGTAGTTGTGGAATTTTTTGGAGCTGTGTCCACTGTGCACTACAAAAAGTTACCTTTTTTTTACGTATTGTACTACAAATTTTTGGGTTTTTTTTTTTGCAGTACATGAAGTTGATGCAGTACAGATTTTAAGTTTGAGATGGTGGGTTTTGGTTATGGAGTTGATGCGTATAAAAAAGTTGGGATTTTTATTTGGATTTGAGATTGTGGCATTTTTTGGGTAGTTTCAACTTTCAAGGTGGTTTCTGGGTATTAATTGCTCTGGAGGTCGCATTGGGAGACCCAATATTTGAATTTATTTTGTGGGTTCTGAGATTTTTCTGGGTCAGAAAAAGATCACAAGTCAACGCAGTGATTTTCGGTTGGAGAAAGAGCAGAGGAAGCAAAGTCCAACTGGGTTTTTTTTCATTGTCTTGAAAGAATCAAAGTTTTTGGATTTTTATTGGTAAAGGTGAGAACTTGATTTTCATTTTCTGTGTTTTTATTTTAATTTTTAATTTTGTTGTGTTCACTGTATTGATTTGGGTTCTGGGTTTTTGATTGTTTTGGTGCTGTTTGTGTCATGTTTTGATGTTCAGAGTTGAAGCAAATTCCAACTGTTTTTTTATGCTTAGTTGTCTTGAAAGAATCAAAGTTTTGGGTTTTTATAAGGTGAGAAATTGACATTCATTTTCTGGGTTTTTCATTTTTGTTGTGTTCGATCACTGTATTGATTTTGTTTCTGGGGTTTGAGAACTTGACACACATTTTCTGGGTTTTTCATTTTTGTTGTGTTTATTGTATTGAAATAGAAGAATTGAAATAGAAGAAGAAGAAGAAGAAGAGAGAGAGAGAGAGAGAGAGAGATAGATTCAGAGTTGATGAGAATTTGATGTTCATTTTCCGGGTTTTTCATTTTTGTTGTGTTCACTATCTTGATTTTGCTTCTGGGTTTTGATTGTTTTGAAGAATGTGTTAAAATGGAAGAAGAGAGAGAGATTCATAGAGACATGGAGGAGGTTATGGCTAGGGACGAGACCGAGGGAGGAGGGAAGAGGACCATAGCTCCATGGACTAAACAGATCACAATCCGAGGACTCATTGCAAGTGTAGCCATTGGCATAATCTATAGTGTCATTGTAATGAAGCTCAACCTCACCACAGGCCTTGTCCCCAACCTCAATGTCTCTGCAGCTCTATTGGCTTTCGTGTTTGTGAGGACATGGACCAAGCTGCTCCACAAAGCCGGGATTGTCTCTGCTCCGTTTAGCCGACAAGAGAACACCTTAATTCAGACTTGTGCAGTTTCTTGCTACACCATTTCTGTCGGAGGTCTGATAGGGCTTGTGGCTTTGATTCTTGCTGTGTTTTTTTGTGGGTTTATGTGTTGATTTGTTGTGGGATTTGCAGGTGGTTTTGGGTCATATTTGTTGGGTTTGAGCAGGAAAACTTATGAGCAAGCTGGGGTGGACACTGAGGGGAACACTCCTGGGAGCACCAAGGAACCTGGGATTGGGTGGATGATGGCTTTTCTCTTTGTTAGTAGCTTTGTTGGACTTTTGGCTTTAGTTCCTCTCAGAAAGGTACTTTTTGTTGTTGTTTTGTTGTTGCTTTTCATGTTCTTTCAGTTTCTTCTAAATAGATTAGAGTTGACAATTTGGATTAGAACCCACGGCATTTGGAATTCAATCCGACTTGAATCCGATCCGCCCCATTTTCTTCCTCTTAGTTTCTTCTATTTAGATTGATCGGAAAGTTAATTACGGTGACCTTCAGGCAAATTATTGATGGGTTTGTGTTGTGATTATGAAGAAATTCAAGTTTTTCGGGTTGAATTGGTTCTTTATATTTCTTTAGAGATGGTCACAATGATCTTATTTCCGATGGGATTTTATTTTATAGCGAATCTTGAAATATAATGATCTTGATCATGAGTGTTGCGTGTTATGCTTACTTCCTCTCAGATTATTGATGTGGACATGTGACAATGCTGTTTTTTATTTCTGGTTTTGAATTGGTTATTTGGTATATAAATGGTCGTGTTCTTGCATTCACTTCCTCTAAAAATGGCGCTCTTTTTGGTCACAAGAATCTCATTTATATCGGTGTTTTGTTGAGTTTTGAAATGTTCTTGTTGTTCATGAACATAGCGTGTTGTTTTTGTTACGCAGATAATGATCATAGACTACAAACTATCGTATCCAAGTGGAACAGCAAGTGCAGTCCTCATTAACGGGTTTCACACGCCCAAAGGAGACAGTATGGCCAAGTACGCATTCTTGAACTCAAATTTCTTGCTAACCCGAGTTTCAACGTAACTTAAACTATCTTAAGTTTGGTTCTTGCAGGAAGCAAGTTCACGGGTTCGCGAAGTTCTTCTCGTTTAGTTTCTTTTGGGCCTTCTTTCAGTGGTTTTATTCGGGTGGAGATCAATGTGGATTCGCTCAGTTCCCTACGTTTGGCTTAACAGCTTGGAGAAACTCGTGCGTGCCCCTCGAGCCCTTACCTTTGTTTTTATATCGAACATACTATAAAATATTAAAAATGGTTCCCAAATTATTAAAATCTTACTAAATATAATAGTTCAATGAACGGATGGGTTCAATATCTAATAGTTCAGGGACCGTTTTGATCGTTTTTTTTTTATAAGCGATTGATCTTTTCAGGTTCTACTTCGACTTTAGCATGACTTACATTGGGGCAGGAATGATATGCTCTCATCTCGTGAACTTGTCGTTGCTTCTTGGTGCCGTGCTATCTTGGGGAGTGATGTGGCCGTTGATAAAAGGGCTTAAAGGCGAGTGGTTCCCTGAAACGCTATCAGAAAGCAGCATGAAGAGTCTAAACGGTTACAAGGTTCGTAAAATGAATTGTTTTAATTTTTCCGCACTTCTTGTACTGTTCAAATATTTAACATTAGCCCTTGAAAAATTAGCTATAAACTGTTTTTACGGAAAAATTCCCAATAAAGATGCTTTTTTGTAATAAGTCATGGAGTTAAAACTTATATTTTTGAACCGTTCAGGTGTAAAAATTGAAAGATTTAGCTCGAAATGAAATTAACATTGGATTCTTAACTTTCTTGTATCGGAATTGTGTATCATCATTTCCAAAACCGAATATGATAATTGTAATGATACGTTATGTGCAGGTTTTTATATCCATTGCTCTCATTTTAGGAGACGGTCTCTACAATTTTGTAAAGATTTTGTTTTGTACTGCAAGAAACATTCAAGCCCGGGTCAAGGACAAGAATCTCAAAATCAGTAAGCTCGTACTGTATTTGCTGCTACAATTTGTGTTCATTGCATAGAGAAAATCACGGAGTTATTGGTTCAAATTGTCAACATCATGTTTCATTTTTGTTTCTTCAGATAATCGAAACAAGGATGATCCTGATGATGATCAACGAAACGAGTTGTTCATCAGAGAAGGCATTCCCATTTGGGCTGCGTATGTAGGGTACACCCTTTTCTCGATCATCTCCATCATTGTCATCCCGAGCATGTTTCCCCAACTCAAGTGGTACTATGTAGTCGTTGCCTACATCCTCGCGCCCTCTCTGAGCTTCTGCAACGCCTATGGTGCTGGCCTAACGGACATGAACATGGCGTATAATTACGGTAAAGTAGCTCTCTTCGTGCTTGCAGCATTGTCGGGAAATGGCAATGGCGTAGTGGCGGGACTCGTGGGATGCGGCCTGATCAAGTCAATAGTCTCCATTTCATCTGACCTAATGCAGGACTTCAAGACGGGACATTTGACTCTCACTTCCCCGCGATCAATGCTTCTGAGCCAAGCCATCGGGACGGCTATAGGTTGTGTGGTCGCACCTCTCGTGTTTTTCCTCTTTTACAAGGCATTTGACGTGGGAAACCCTAATGGTGAGTACAAAGCGCCGTATGCCATAATCTACCGAAACATGGCCATTCTTGGGGTCCAGGGCTTCTCCGCCCTTCCCCAGCACTGCCTGCAATTGTGTTACGGGTTTTTCGGTTTTGCCATCGTTGCCAACTTGGTGAGGGATCTTTCCCCCGCGAACGTCGCCCGTTGGGTTCCACTTCCTATGGCAATGGGTGTGCCTTTCTTGGTTGGAGCTTACTTTGCAATTGATATGTGTTTTGGGAGTTTGGTTGTGTTTGTTTGGCATAAGGTGAATAGCCGAAAAGCGGGTTTGATGGTTCCCGCAGTTGCATCCGGATTGATTTGTGGAGATGGGTTGTGGATACTTCCTTCTTCGATACTCGCATTGTTGAAGGTCAATCCTCCTATATGCATGAGTTTCTTGCCAACCCTTACAGGTTGATACTAGTCTCGTGAGTTGGATCGTCACTTTTAGCTGATGGATTTCGTGAATTGAACCGTCATTTTAATTAGCTTACAAAAATCTTACGCAATGGACCGCCATTTTTATGCTGGCGGGAGTCTCGCGTACTAAACTGTACTATAGAGGAGATGTTGTAGGGCTTTCTCAAAAGCTCAAGTGGTAAGAGTTAGACTTTTGACATGTCTTGAGAAGTAGAAAACACAAGTTGTGATAATAAAATAAATAAATAAATAAATTTTGATACCTGTAAGTTTCATATTATGATGCAAAATTTATGAAACAAAGAAATATGACAAATTTAATTATTTTATTTATTATTTAATTGAAATACATTTAACATTTTCATTATTAGTGCTTTTATTGTTTTATCTTTGTAGCAACATCATTGACCTATTTAATATCCACTTGTTCAAAACAATAAATACAAAACTTTAATCAAATTAGTTGAATTATTTGTTTTCACTCACCTTTAAATTGGAAACAATACTTTACCATTACTAATGAATTATTTTCAATCTAGAAGTGGGTAAAAGATTTAACCAAAAATAAAATTACTAAATATATATTCAAAGATTCCCATAATTAATTAATTAATTAAAACAGCATACCATATGTTAAACATGAATGGTAGCAAAAATGTCATAATTGCCCCTACTCACCTACCCTCCACCTATCACAATCTCCTGCAAAATTCCACAAGTTGTGAGGTCAATTTTGGGAAATCAACAAACATCTTGAAATATAAAATTATTTGGGCTTTGACTATGGTTGCAAGAAAACACAGAGAAAAAAGAAGAGCTCAGCTTCACTCCAACAATCTCTCTCTGTAAGCTAAAAAAAGCTCTGTTTTTTCTTCAAATTCTCTTTTTTTCTGCATAAAGTTTCAATCTTTTGGGTTTTAATTTTGATGGGTTTGTGTTTTTTTTTTTTGTGTGATTTTTAGTGAAAATGGTATCAGATCCAAAAGTTTACAGATTTGAAGAGGTGGCAATTCACAACAAGACCAGAGATTGTTGGCTGATTATATCTGGGAAGGTCAGATCTTTCTTAGATTTCATGTTTTGTTGAGTTAGTTGATTCATTTATTGACTATACCTTTTGTTTGGATGCTGAGAAAATGTTTATTTTCTTGGAAATTTGTTGATTGATTTGATTGACTTACTGTTAGAGTTGATGAGTAGCAGAACTTTACGGTTCGGATTACATAAAATAGACTCATCAATTTTTGGGTCGGGTCAGACAAATTCGTACATTTTTTCTGGAGATTCTGCAACTAAAGTTGGCAATTCGTATTGTAACACGACACAAAATTAATTGAGTCGTGTTCGCGTTGGGCCTCCAAAACCAACAAGGGCGATTAATTAGTAGTGTCACTTAAGGGTGTATTTGTAAATTAATCCTAATGACGCACCAAATGTGTTGGATAGCGACATGTCAAACGTGTTGGATCATGTTCGTGTTTTGTGTTCATAAGTGTGTGTCTCGTGTTAGTGTTCAACCGTATAGCACAATTACTCAACGTGTCGTGCTTGTGTTGTGTTCACAAGCGTGTCAAGTTCGTGTTCAACTGTTTCAGTCTGCATCCCGCATCGCCAGGTGTAATAACGGGCATGAAAAACATTGTGTTACTTTTGTGTAGTATGTTATTAGCGTAATACCATTAGCGGGAAGTTTCGTAGTGTAAATAATAGAGTATCGCTACTTTTGACTGTATTGTTATCCAATCGATAACGATACATTCTTTCAACTTACAAAAGACGGTATTTGGATTCAAATATTTGTTTAGGAATGAGAATCAAGATTCGTTTCTAAGATCCACCTTGTTTAACGAATGTTGGAATCATTTATAAGGTCATTTTGATAGCTCTTCTCCTGCACTCGTAACGATCTAAAATGAAGTACATTTCCATATCGGTGTTAGTGTAATATTTTTTTCTCGAACAACTAACTTCTCGGGAAACACTTTTATTTACTCAAAATACGCGACTTAACTGTTTGTCGGGCTAAGTAGAGACTTGACTCAAACCCATGACTTTAGGGATAGCCTTGATTAACATTCATTATGTCCCATTTTTTCAGGTGTACGATGTAAGTTTATTTGTGGAAGATCATCCCGGAGGCGATGCGGTTATGTTAGGAGCAACCGGTAAGTCCACGCTATCTATCTCGATTACTCCTTTATCACAATTATTGGGGGCTAATTTTTTCTGCACCTCCTGAGCAAGCCAATTAAGATGCACTACATGGAAGACAGAAATGTAATTTCATGGGTTCATAATCGTACTTATCGATTTTTGGGAGAAATTGCACTTTTTGTCGGCCAATAGGTCTATGGGCTGAAATTTATACTTTTGGACAGTTCATGAGTGTAGGAAGATATAACTCTGATGTGACAATTCAAGTTTCGAGTTAGATTGAAAACATCTAACCCGAACACAATCTGTAAGAAATGCTGGCTCATGTCACAACGGGTTAGAGGTTTTACATTGAAAATGTGTAGGTTGCTCGATCTGATATGTATTTTACATTGGCAAACCAGTCCCAAATACCTCGTCTACCTATAGAAAAATTTAAATAAAAAATAGCATAGTTTGGGGTCAAAATAGAACATTTTCCAACTCAAATTATCAGCTCTGCTTTATACGCGATGACTAACTCTGTCTGAAACGTTGCAGGCATTGATGCGACAAAAGATTATGAAGACATCGGACACAGTGATTTTGCGAAAGAGACGATGGACAAGTACTATATTGGAGAGATCGATTCATCGACTGTTCCACTGAAACCAACATACGTTCCCGCAAATCAAACTCACCACAATCATGACAAGACAACCAAGTTTGTGATCAAGATTTTAGGGTTTTTGGTGCCTCTCATGATCATAGGTTTAGCATTTGCAGTACCACAATACATCAAGAAAGATGATTAGACTTGTACCACATGTATGACTATGAACGTTTTTTTATTGAATTACTTTTCGTCAGTTCTAATATACCTTGGTAGTTAGTGAGATAAGATTTGATTGATAACAAGTTGCAAAATAAGACGGCCCAAATTTTCAACGTGATCGGAATTTTTTGTCACAATCAATTGTGACAACGTGATCGAAACAAGAATCAAACTTTTGCACCGTTGTGGTCGAACATATTAGATACCCTCGAATTCATATTTGATTGTCTTTTTTAGAATAATGTTATATAAGATTTGGAACTTTCAAGATTGAACAAATAATTCAAAAACATCAATGTCATTTCTTGGGCAACCATACAGGTCATTAGTCCATTTTCAAAGAAGTGAAATGACACAATTGCCCCTGCACAACTACCCCACCTAACCAAATGTCCTGAAAATTCCACAAACTGTGAGGGCAATTTTGGAATCTCTCACAAAATCTTGACATATAAGATGACAACACAGAGAAGACGAAGAAGAACAGCTCAGCTTCAGAACATCAAATTTTTCTCTGGGTAAGCTAAAAATCCACTGATTCTATGCTTCTTCTTTGATTTTCAGCTTAAAAATTGAATCTTTTGGGTTTTAATTTTGATTTGGTCTGTGTTTTTTGTGCTTTTTGTGATTTTTAGTAGCAGTGAGAAATGGCATCAGATTCAAAAGTGCACACATTTGAAGAGGTGTCACTTCACAACAAGACCAAGGATTGTTGGCTGATTATATCTGGAAAGGTCAGATCTTTCTCAGATTTGATGCTTTACTGATTTTCATGATTGGTTGATTTACGAACCCTCTGTTTGGATGCTGAGAAAGTGTTCAATTTGCTGGAAATTCAGCTTACCCACTTTCTCTTTTACTAGCTATTGAGTTGCTTTGAGCTTTGATTGTTAGAGTTGACTGAAGTGTTTTGTTTTATTGACTCAATAGTGTTTTGACTGATTTACTAACCCTCTGTTTGGATTCTGAGAAAATGTTCAATTTGCTGGAAATTCAGCTTACCCACTTTCTCTTTTGCTAGCTATTGAGTTGCTTTGAACTTTGATTGTTAGAGACTTAGAGTTGACTTAAGTGTTTTGTTATATGGGGTCAGAAATTAATGATTTATTTAATAGAATTTTGTATTCAAAGTGATTTGATTATGTTTCTTGATTACTTAATGAAGAGAAAAAAGAATCTGAACAAAATAATTATGGGCTGATAGTGAGCTTAACCAATGAGAGGTTGACCCTTCATCATCTACCACTCATACCCGCCTCAATGAATTTTTGTGTGCATATAGATTGTCAATTCGGGTTTCGTGTCTGGTTTTCGGGTTAGGAAGACCGACCCTGACACAAAAGGGTTTTGGTGTAAACTGTGCCCCGAAAATTGATTGAGTCTATGATATGCAACCCAACCCACAAAAATGCGGGTTTGGGTTTCGGGTCTAAATGCCAGCTCTAGGATCAAATTAGTGATTGAATGGTGTTGTGATTGAATTTTTCCTTTCTTGTCTTATCAAATTCTTTATTGCATATGTTATCTTTACCTATAAGATAAAAGGGAAAGCAGTTTACAAGACGAAGTTCGGATTCATTTGAGGGTTTATCGTGTTAGGCTGAATTTGGATGATATATACTTCCCTTGTCCCAAAATTAGTGTCTTGTTCGACTTTTTGCAAGAATGAAAGATTATGTAATTAGTGTTTGACTTCTTTCCGTGTGTCCTTGATTCCATTTCTTATAACTAACAAACCCAAGGGCTTATTTTAGAGGTATTATTGGTAACTAACTTACCAAAAAGGAAAGAGTAGACCTGTTTTCAGACTAACAAATTTAGATAGGAGGATACTTGTTTTGGGACATTAGGAGTATGACATTAGTTGTGATTGGTCTTGATGCTCAGATATTTGATTGACAAGTACGCCGGTGCTTGCATGGGAATTGCATAAGCATCTAGTGTTTGATGCAATATGTATTATGAAATGCAAATCGGCATATCTTTCTCGTTGTAAACGGAAAGTAAGTTAGGAATATTAAGTATGAAACTACGAAAGAGACTTTGAGTAATTCAAGTCTTGACATAAGCAGAGGTGACATTGATTGTGGAGACAGGAAATGGTGGCATGACAGACAATGCCTACTTTTCGTGTAGTATAAACGGAAAGTAAGTTAGGAATATTAACTATGAAACTATGAACGAGACTTTGAGTAATTCAAGTCTTGATAGAAGTAGAGGTGTTAGTGATTGTGAAGACGGGAAATGACCATATTGTTTACTTTCTTGGCATTTCACGTTCTCCGAGAATTCACTATATAATGCAATGAATTAATTGTTTGTCTATTTTCACTCTATGGTAGCTTTATGGGTCTAAAACCTAAATAATTTTCGCATCCAAATCTTAGAGTAGCAAGACCTACAAAAGAGGGTGCTATGTTTTAAATAACTAGATGTTTAACAACTTTTTCTTAGAAAAGTCTCTCTTGTCGGAAAAGGAGCTGAAAATACATAATATCCTCGAATCTCCTTACACATTCCTTTTCTTGGCGTAGTTGCTTAACTTGAAAAAGAAGATTTTAACAGCCGAATGTTGGAACTTGGAATCTATTATAAGGTCTTTTTTTTTTAATCGGCCTTGACACTGATTACATTATTTCAGCCTTTGTTGTGTTGTGTCATGTCAAGTCTCACTTGACTCTAATTACGTTATTTCAGCCTTTGTCGTGTTGTGTTGTGTCGCGTCAACTCTCACTTGACACTGATTACGTTATTTCAGCCTTTGTCATGTTCTGTCAGCCTTCACTTAACACTGATTATGTCACTGTTATTTCAGGTGTACGATGTAACTCCATTCATGGAAGAGCATCCCGGAGGTGATGAAGTTTTGCTAGCAGTAACCGGTAAGGCTTCGATACTTTTCCCGATCATCTTACACGAAAACAAGGTCCGGTCACTAATTTTGTCTGAAACCTTTCAGGAAAAGACGCGACAAATGATTTTGAAGATATCGGGCACAGTGACTCCGCGAGAGAGATGATGGACGAGTACTACATTGGTGAGATCGATCCATCGACTGTTCCACTGAAACGAACATACATTCCACCAAATCAACCGAACTACAACCCCGACAAGACCTCCGAGTTTGTGATCAAGATTTTGCAGTTTCTGGTACCTCTCGTAATCTTGGGTTTAGCATTTGCAGTACGATACTACACCAAGAAAGATTAGATTCATTTTCGGGTGAATTTGTCGATCAAATTGTTTTTACTCAGAACTTATGTTGTGAGATTAGTAAATGTAATTGTACTTTAATAAGATATATCGAACATGTCACTGACATCTTGACAGATAATGTTGTGGAAAGGCTATTCTATTTCTCTCTGTGATTCTTTTACATTTTTTTTCAACTCTTCTTTTTGAATGATGATTCATTTTGAGTACTTGCAGCGAAATAATGTGAAGTCTGTCACTATTTGTGCATTAGTTTTTCCGACTCTAATGCTAAAAGATAAAAGAAAAGAAAGAAAAAGAAAAGTTTATGGTACTCAACTACTCATATTCAAAAGATTCAAAGTTCCAGAGATGTATATCAATCTTACCTTCCTTTTTTTGAAGCTCCGGCTAGTGTGGTTTGCTGTAAAACTGACAATTTGAACTCAAATTCGCGGTCATCTGAAACTCCACCTGCATTTTTGTGAGTTTGGATAGCATGAAATATATTCGACCATTTTTCAGGTCAGACAAATTCACGAGTATGCATTTTACAGTAAAATTTGAAACTTGACCTGCGGCTCAAAACTTGAAGCTCGAACGAACTCGAACCCTTTTCAACCGGGTTTGAGTTAGACATCATCAATCTAAACCAAACTTAATCTGATCCGAATTCCGAATTGTCAAACTCTGGTTTGTGGCATTGTGAGTGTAGTAAGGATTAGGTAGTGATTGTTATGTATATAGTGCTATGGAAAAATTGTTATACAACTTAAGACCAAAGCATTGCTGGTTTTTTATTTTTTTTTTCTTTTTCCTGGCCATTTGAATCATCACAAGATTGAATGCTTGAGTCAAACAAGATCTTGAGAGAAGGGTAGTTTTAAATTTCAGCACAAAGAAAGCAATAGAAAATGGAAAAGAAAAAAAAACATTGAAACTATAGTTTGATTTTTGGTGAATTCGAGTCAAGTTTAACGTGATATTGACGCTTATTTTGTTTGAGCGTATTGACCCGTATGCATTGCCTCTCATCTTAAGTCCACTTATTCACGTGAGGTCGAAATCTATTTCCTCTATTCACATTTTTAAAGTATAATAAACAATATATACAATAAAATTTGGCTCTTAGACCCCTACTTCATAAATTGAGTTTGTCTATTATATCCAAAGTTTTGCATAGTAAACATCATAGAAATTTGTGATTTGTATTTTATTTTTTATATTTATGTTCTCTTACTTTTATGTATTTTTATATTTTAAAATGTAAAATAAATAATATAACAACTCCATACACGGCTTCTAATGTCCTTTTTGGTCATTTGCTCGTACTTTTATATACTTTTTATATTTTAAAAGTGAAATAAATAATGTAAAAACACTAAAAACACGATTCTCAATATTTTTTAACATGTGTAGTTCACACGTATGATACACATTTTAGAAAAAAATAAATTCAGTTGACTTGTGCGGAAAACAAACTTATCAAATTAATTAATCCAAGTTATTTTGATTTTGCATAGAATTCATGTCACTAATAACTCCACCAAACATAAAGAAGATGGTGAACACAAAACAAACTAAAAAAAATAGGGAAGTAAATAATGACAAATATATTGGAAACACAATCAATTAATCCCAATGCATATCAATATTTAATAATTAACAGTGATTTTACATGCAACTGACGGTTAAATTTTAGACAATTATCGGTGCAAAAGTTACACTAAGTGACTTCTGAAATTCGTTTATCGAGTTTACATGGCAGATATCTCTGACTTGCGCGTAACGCCATCTTCTGTAATTCTGATTGGTGGAGGGTTTGTCGGAGGGCTAGCTACGAGGAATGACACATTGCATGACCTATTTGGATATGCGCTCCAAGAGTTGAGACGTCTCTACCCAACACTTTTTACAAGTCAAAATCGAGTTAAAACACTTCAACTTGAAAGCGATTCAAAACCCGAATTGTCAGCTCTGACTGCGACCATCACACTCTATAAATTATTGGGGCTTTGGCACAATTGAAGAAGAAAAGCTCAGGTTCACTCCATCAAGCTCTCTGTCTCTGTAAGCTAAAAAGCTACACACAATCTCAATCTTTTTGCTCTGAATCTTCTTCAAATCCATTTTCTCTTCAGAAAAATTATGTCTTTTTGGTTTGATTTTGATGGGTTTGTGTTTTTGTGTTTTGTTCTGATTTTTAGTAGCATTGAGAAATGGCAACAAAACAAAAAATACACACATTTGAAGAAGTGGCACTTCACAACAAGATCAAGGATTGTTGGGTGATTATATCTGGAAAGGTGAGATTTTCCCCAGATTTCATGTTTTATTTACTAACCCTCTGTTTGGATGCTGAGAAAATGCTTAATTTGCTGGAAATTAAGCTTACCCATTTTCTCTTTAACTAGCAATTGAGTTAGTCTGTGTTGACTCAAGTTTTTTTTGTTGGGTTGAAAGTAGAGCTGACATTTCGGGTTTTGAGTCAGGTTTTTAAACTCGACCAGAAAAGAGTGTGTGTTTCGGATTGACTTTTTTAATATGCTTTCATTAGTTTAGAAAGTTTTTATAGTTACCTTGCATCGGGATCAGAGATGACAATTTAGATCTGCACTCGTCACATGAAACAAAATCGATAAATTTTTGGGTTGGTTTGAACAAACCCATAAGGTTTGCATGTAACCCACGCGGACGCATCTTTCGGGTTAGGTTTAGATTAGACATTTCTCCCGGAAAAAAGAAAAGACTCAAATCGTTAGTTCTAATTGAGCTCGTAATGACACCCGGTGAGTAAAAGTTCCAAATTTGTTCCTTGTTTTCACTTGACAATGATTACTATGTCACATTATTTCAGGTGTACGATGTAACTCCGTTCATGGAGGATCATCCCGGAGGTGACGAAGTTTTGCTGGCAGTAACCGGTAACGATACAAAATATTCAAAATTTGAACTCACGAACTCTATTACAAAAGTGTGATGCTTAAACCATTGAGCTGACACGAGCGTGCTGACTACTTTTATCGAAACCTTGCAGGCAAAGATGCGACGAACGATTTTGAAGACACCGGACACAGTGATATCGCAAAAGAGATGATGGAAAAGTACTACATTGGAGAGATCGATTCATCGACTGTTCCACTGCAACGAAAGTATGTTCCGCCGAATCAACCGTACTACGATCAGGACAAGACCATTGAGTTTGTGATCAACATTTTACAGTATGTTGTTCCTCTTGTGCTTCTAGGTTTAGCATTTGCAATTCGATATTACACTCAGAAAGATCATTAATGTCTTTTTTATTTGCTTATTTTGGAATAAAACTCAATTTGATCGTTGAATTTTTATATTTAAATCTAAATTGGTCTGTAAATTTTCGTTTTCGAACTCATAAACCATTGAAATGAGGAAACTGTGCATTAGATCGGACAAATTAACATATTTTACCTTTAAAATGTGCAATTCAACGATCGAGCTTTGAATAGCATTTGCATATACTACAAGTCAATTACTAACTCGCAACGAAACAGACCTAACCCAAATTCGAATCGAACCATATGCATGTTCTTATGGGTTGCTGGTTTTACACATAAAATGTACAGATTTGCCCGACCTAACAAACAATTTTCTCACATAAATAAATCTGACCCAAACTCGAAAAAAATGCGGGTCGGATTCTAGTTCTAGGTGCTCCTGGGTTCGAATCTAAATGGTCATATCATTTTAAATGAATAAATAAAAAGGAATAGTTCTAAACTCTTGAGAAAAATGTGAAATAGAATTGAAAGTCTCAAAAGCATTACAAGTTTACAAGTTACCACTCTAAAAGATGGGAGTTTCATTTTTCCAAACTCACATACACTACTAGTGATAACCACATGTCACACACCCATTGGCCCAAATATTCCACCTCATCTATCGCCACATCACTACACGTCAGCGTCGGCTTTTGCCAGCTAGGACTAATTTGTATCTCAATCCCATAGCTAATGTCATAAAAATGGGATGCTATGATCCAAATAACTTATAATCAAAACAGCTTGAAAAAAAGAAGACTAAAAGTTAAGTATATACCCCGCAGTCTGGCAATTTGGACCTGAATCCGCACATCTCTTTTGGATTGGGTTCGGGTTTGGTATCGGCCTTTCCAACACGAAACCTGAACTGCCAGCTCTACTCTATCTTGTCATGGAGATTGACTACCAAGTTGTGTGCATCATCTAGAAGCTTCCACACATCAAGCTGCCCCGACATGCTGTTGCATTCCCTCAAAATCTCATCCATGCTGCTGTACTTTTCGATTATCAGTTTACGCCTCTGCAACACTAAGGCCGCTATGGCATAGAGCAACAGATTATCCGTTGGTGGAGCTTTCAGTCTTATCCGACTCCATGCTGATTTCCCGATCCCAGCCCTGATGGCGGCTTGATCCGCCCACATGACCTCCCAGAGGCAGATTGTTTGTTCGAATGTTAGTTCTCTTCGGAATAGTACCACTACCATTCGGTAAACGAAGAAGCAATCCTCGGCCTGGAGGTTCACCAAGTGTCGGTAAAGGTGAGAGTCTTTGCGTCGGATGATCTTGGAAACGATGTTTAGTTGCCTTCTGATGCCCACCTCGTCGAGTCTGAAATTGTCCCGGGCTTTTTTCATGAAACCCACAAAACACCAAAAGGCCTCGTGGTCATCGGTGACAACGGTGATTATTGGTGAGAGTAAATCGCTCATTCCCTGGCAGTAACCGATTTCTGGGTCGTAAAGAGCATAGGCTTCAAGAATGGCGACTAGTCGTGCTGCGTGGAAGATCCGGGCGGGCTCAAGGTGATCGTAATCTTTTAACCCAACAGCCTCTGCAGAGCGATGTGCCCTACCTTCAGAGACTGCAGCTCCATATGGGGAAAACGGTATCCATTCTGGATTGGCGCGAACTGCATCGAGGCGAATGATTCGCTGCCAGGTATCGAAATCTTCGGTGGTGCATTGTTTTGCTTTGGATGCCGTGTCAGAATCATCATTTTCCCTGACTTCGGAAGAGGGGGAAGCTTGAATCACGACCGGATCTTCAGAAGAGTCTGAGTCAGATGAGTCGGTGTCCAGTACAGAGCCGTCCGCATTTGTGATTCGCCTTGAACCGCCATCATCTCCATCCAACAACTCGCTGGAAGGCTCCTCCGAGTGCTCAATATCTGGACTTCTTTCTTCGCTAGAAAGGGACTCTCTAGCACTAACAACATCTTCGGAGCTGGAAGGGTCTATGTCTTCAATCAGACAACTGCTGCTCCTTTCATCTCTGCGTTTAAGGAGGTGCCGGCACTTTCTGCGAAGTTTCTCATATTCTTTTCTGCATTGATAAAACTCGTAGGGTTTACAAAATAACAGTAAAAGAAGACAATTGGGGAAATATTTCAAGATGTTATTCGAAAAAGTACCTATTCTTAGTTCTTATAATGTCTCTTTCTTCTCTGGTACTGTTCAAGTCATAGCTGTTGAAAGAAAGAAATTTACAAAGCACTAATTAGTGATAGCTTGGTGACAATGATCTATAATTCAGCAACCCGAGCATGCCACCACATAAAGTAAAAATAGCCAAATATAAATGCAGACCTAACATTATCAAGTATATGCGTATGTATAGTTGTATACAGTTTCTTTTCGATGGATTTTAAGTTAAGTTCATACTTCCTAACACGAGAAAACCAGATTTAAGGAGCTGAAACATTCTTTCATGATGGGCAAGCCTAGGAAGAGTTAATCAATAAACACTAAGGTAGCGTTTGGATTAAAATTTTGGGAATGGGTATGAGAATTGACATTCTCATGACCAAAAAGTCTTAATACAAACATGATGAATTGGAGTCTCATTCCCATTCTTGATTCTCATTACTGAACAAAATTTTGAATCCAAACACTACCGAAGAAAACAATTTTATTCATATAATTTTTTTAAAAAACCACTATGTGGATAGATTAGTCAATCATCAAGACATGGGGCACGGAAATGTCATCAGATTCTCTCTGAGGTCTACCAAGAAACAAAACATTACAATTTCCAACTGAAACTTATCAACTATGAGGCTATATGAGAGATGCAAGGCAACGATATGAAGCGAAAATATTAAAATAAATGGTCGGGCATGCTTACACTCCAAGGAGGAATGGCCAAACCTCTGCCCTGATATTGGGATCAACACCCTACACACAAAACACAAACATATCAATTTCCCAATACCACGAGATTTCCTAGTAGAGCAAATGGGTAGGCTAACAGCCATAATAACTCACTCCACTGCGGACTTTTTTCAGAAATTTGACTCCCCCATCTCGGAGTTTCCCATCAGGTGTAAACAAATTTTTCCATTGCTGAGCTGAAAGGGCATGCTTTCTCTTCCGGCGAGACCATGGTGATTTTAGACGGCCCCTGAAATCGAAAGAAAGTCCCAATAATCATTAAATATAGATATGATGTTTATAAAATAAAAAAGTGTTAAGAGCTTCTGTATGAATAGAAGTGCAAGGCCCTAAAAAAATAGTATGGACTATAAAGTGAAACTGCGAGCAAAATGATCTTTCATTTTACTTCCTAGTCAACAGAACAGATAACTCACCTAACTGACAACATTGGTTGGATATATCATAATCAACAAGATTTATATAGATATATAGCCCTCTCTCGGGCAATCTCAATAAAAGACTCTCAAAATGACCACAAAATTAATAGGATTGTGGATAGCTTCCAAACAAAGAACACTCGTCTTCCACTTTCTCCTATCATTTACTACAGAAGGGAAAAAAAGGAAAGAACCAAAACCTCCGATCCACCCCCATCGGGTATTACTGAATAAAAACTATGAACCCTAATACTAGCCAAAAACAATGATAAGCAGTAAACAACCGAAACAAATACAATAATTGGAAAATGAATTCGAAGTCATCCCGTCAGGATATTGTTTTAGCCGGAAAGACAGGGAATGGAGGTCGAGGGTCAAATCCTATTTGAACCTAGTTACATAGTCAATTTCAACAATTTACATGTTAAAAAGGAAAGAGCGCCGTTGTCTCAACAATTTACAATGTGTACATTTAATTTGAAAGCAAATTCTCAACATTTAATTTCTGGCGTACGATCAAGGAGCAGAAGTCGAGATCGTATTCTCAAACATGATAAAGAAACAACATCGCTTCTATTTGAAAACACAACTCGAAAATAAAAAACATCATTTATGTTTGTTCAGATAATTAAAAGCTAAGCAGATTTACTTAGCAGTGAAATCATCCAAGGAAAAGATAGCAATCTACACTCATCGAGAAGTCGAGCTCATCTACTGATCCAACCCTAAATATGGAAGAAAACACTGCAACTCGAACAAAATGAAGCTTCAAAACATGAACTTAAGTATAGTAACTGGCTAAGAACAGACAGCAAAATCCAATAGTAACTCACTGATAGATCAAATGGATTTGGAAACATCAAGAACAACTGTATTGAAATCGAGCTGAAGATTGACACTACACTACTAGAGTACAACATTTTTGAGCTCACTGAGATCAAGATCCGAATCCAATACAGCAAAAATGAAACAAAAAATCAATAACACAGTAGAGTGAGCCTGTGAGGTGAGTGAGAGAAAATGTGAGAAAGCTATGGAGAGAGAGAGAGAGAGAGAGGGACTCACCGATCGGAAGAAGAGGAAGAGCAATTGGCCGGTGAGGAAGACGCGACAATAAACAAAACCGAACGCAAATGAATCCACGACGACGATGACGAAGACGACGGCGACGACGACGAAGGAGAGGAAGAAGAATTCGAGGACGACGAAGTCATGCTTCGCCGGAGAGCTCTCATCTAAGACAAAATCGAAGAGAAGTACGGACACTGCGAAACAAATCTACGATCTCTAGGGTTTATTTTCCAGTTAGATTCGAGTTAGGCCGGTGGTGGTGGTGGTGGTGGTTGGGGGTGGTTTCGTAATTTACCTACTGGTAGTGTAGAGGAGAGCAGCAACCACCGCGACTCCGGCGAGGACCGTGACGGCGACGGCTACATTTGACTGAGGCGCCGCCACTGCGGTCCAGAACCCGCCGGGACCGCCACCGGAGGTGTGGTGCAGTCCGGTGGGGCTGTTCCTGTTGCTGCTGCGGCTGCCGCCTCCGCCTCCTCCTCCGCCGCCGCCGGTGGACATGGAAGAGAGGGAGGGGTTAAAATTACCGGATTGCCCCTGGGCGTGAAGGTGTGTGTGTGGCTTCGTGTAGAGCTTTAACAACTGAAGAAAAAAAAAAGCACAAGCTTTGATTTGTCTCTCTCTCTCTCTTTAGCTGCGTCAGGATTTAGAGAGAGAAAGTGAGGAAGATACGGGAGAATCCACGCGCCTCTCACGCGCTCTCACGCGCTCTCACGCGCCTGCAAGCTTCTGTTGATAATGGAGACCGAACAGTGGCCTCTAATGGCTTCTCCTTCTTTCTTTTTGGCTCTGCTAACTGTGAGGATACGACGTCGTTTCTGTTAGAATTGTGGAGCATTAATAGACAAACGACCCAAAAGCCACAAAAAGTTCACAAGACGGCTCGTCCCACGACTCCAAACTCGTAACCCACATATTTCGTGAAACAATAAAACATTTTTAACTCGAACTTGACTCAGGATTCGAATGATCAGTTCTGTTCAATATTTTCTCGATGTTCATTTTTTATTGCTTAAATAGACATCTAGTTTAGGAATTAAATATTATATTTCTTAATTTAAATATTATATATCTATAGCCTAACAATATGTTGAGAAAGTAATTTTGATAGTGCAAGATTTTGTTTTCAATGTGTGTTACTAATAATGGGAAAATTGGTACCAAAAAGAAAACATTGGTTGGTAATGGTTGGTCAAAAAAATTATAACAAAGGGACAAAAGATGGTATAAAAGTAAACATAAACCTTACAAGTCATGAAGAAAAGTAAATACTATATATGCATATATATATATAGAGAAAAATGTATATCAGTTAACTGATATAACTTTATATCA
>JAYMTF010000631.1:0-32449 GCA_036897485.1 Pelargonium nanum | reverse complement strand
ACATCTTCCATAGCTTCAGCTAGAAGTACGGGTGTTTAGAAGAAACCAATAACTCATCAATCCGTCAATTCAAATTGTACTCGCGTTGTTACAAAAATTGCACACGTTTAAACCGCTTACTTCACGGTCTAGCTCAACCAAAATCTACATGTCCAATGAGTTGGTTATGGATTCACTAAGTCCAACCCGTGGGTAATTCGTCGTCCAACTAATTAAAATCCTAATAAACATCATTAGGTTTGAACCACCCGACTAACTTTATTTTTCCAAGTGATTCACTTTTAATGATTATTTTTATATTTTTTATTATTATTATTATTATTATTATTATTATTTTTTTTTTTTTGCATTAGATTGGTTTTGATTGACTTAACTCTAATGATTTATATTCTCTTAAGATTCATCAAATTCATTCAAGTTTCAATTAAGTTTGGATCAAGACTCATCTATATCAGGCGGGTTGCACATCAACCGTATGTAATCCACAATTCATAAACTGTTCTAAAATACATTACTCATAGGTGATCCATGAGTTGCAAAATTCCAACCCATTGGGTTGCCTATTTCTATAAATGTGCGGGTAACCTACTCATGAACACCCTTAGTCAGAAACCATTTGACTGTTAGAGAATGAAAGAACGATTTTCAGATAATAGAGATCCACAGAAAGTCTCGTAGGAGATTTTTCCACATGAGGGTACGTGATGAAGAATTTTGCACTAGCTCATGTACCTCCACAAAATATCATTCCAAAAAGACTAGAGCTCAATTATCTCAAAGAAAATTTTAAACATTTAAACTGTTTAACCCATCAAGTATGCGCTCTATATATTGCCATAACCTGTAAGAAAAGACATTAAGAAAAGAAGAAGATAATGATAAATTGTTGTGCCGACCTTATCTAAAAATTGCATCCATATAATTAGAGCATGATCCCTCCTTGCATGGAAGGTAAGACATAGCCTTTCGAGACCTTTGCCACAAATAGAAGGGCAAAAAGTGGTGTATTAAAAAGAGGTCAATTAGGCAAAGCCAAGACCATTCCTCATAAAGTGATTAACATATATATGTCTATAAGTAGACATTATAATACGAAGCAATGTGATACTATTAAAGAGGCATTTAATTACATGTGGCTGAAGATAGATACCACTCCTTAAACATCATCCATTTTTTGTCGGAGACTTGGAGGCCCCTCTCACTAATCAAATCAAATCATGATTTTGATTAGTGAAATTCATCAGGAAACACACAAAAATTACGTAATCAAACAGGGTTTTGACATTTGACCGTTGTTCAAGGCTAAAAAGTGGAGAATCACTGCACCTTTTTTTCAAAGTAAAACTTGGTCGGCAAATCAGATTTGGTGGGCCGGAGGAGGAGATTAGCAGAACAGACTGTAGAGCAGCTATTGCGGACATTAAACAAATATTGCATAATAGTAGTCTTAACGTCAGTCTTTTGCATGTAAATAGAAAAAAAGTTGCTCCCGCACATATTCTAGCCTCTTTAGGAAAACAAGGTAGAACTCTTTTGTGGGTTTATAATATCTAAACGCTATTCGCTTAACTTAATATGAAGTTCTTATCGTTTATAAAAAGAATGTTGATCACCAATTGAAATGTCAATCAATAGATTGTACAATATATGACATTTGTTAGATAAACAATTTAAAGTTTCTGAATAAACTCTTGGTGAGAATGGTTTGGAAAATCGAATTCAAAATTTTATATCTTCTGTTTCTTGCCATATATATTTAAAGAAGAAGAAACTATAATTGATAGTTCGTTGGACTGAAAGAAATGTTCACATCGAGTCATAGGGTAATGGTTTTTTAGATTTAGTAATCAAAAGGACCAATTTACTTTTTCACATAAATGTAGGGTAGTGGTCAAATGTGTATGAAATTTCGTTGTCATCGAAGAAAAGGAAGTGTACAAAGAACACTATTCACAGTGCATGCCAATGAAAATTAATTAGTCCATCATTCAGTAATTTAGTGGAACATGTTGTGGGCATTAATTAAGGAATTCAAAAGACATAACAGAAGGTCAATTTTCTTTTTGAATAAACAGTTGAAATGATGATCCATATGGACTTTTTCATGCGACCATCATATTCACATCTCCGGCATAAATTACTCCAATTTAGATGCATCAATTTGAGGAAAAAATAGCCTCTTCTGTTGGGTTTTTGCAGCAACCAAGTAAAACATCACATTTCTCAACTCAACTAGAATGTATGAAAATCATCAAATTACACTTCCATGTTAAATGAATATAATTCAATATAAATATTCTGAATAATAATATAAAATTTTCAGTTTTGAAAGAAAAATATTATCAAGGCGTTCGCAATTTATTATAAACATAATAATATGGAATATGTTATAAAAATACGTCAACTTTACTTTTCAATATACAAGGGAGACAAAATTAACTTGACGCTTTCTGGCCCCCACTCTTTTCGCTGGAGGCACCATCGTCCCTCCTTTCTCCCCCAGCCTCATGTCCCCGCGGTGCGCCGATGTCTCCCCCACCACCAGCCTAGACAGGAAACCACAGCCCTACCAAGGTGACCACCCTTGATGTGCCTACCATTGTTCTTGTTATTTTTCTCAACTTGTAACTCCACATAAGATCAATTTATCAATGTATTTAATTTAAGAAATCTAAAATGGCATTCCAAGATTTATACTGACACTTTTGTTAATGTTTTTTTTTATACAAAATTTGGCTCCATCCTTATGGTTATTTTCTAGTCTTTTTAAAAAAAAAAATGAGATTCTCATTCTTCTATAGTTCTATTAACTCAAACAAATTACGCATTAAAGACTAGCTAGGTAGTGTTAATTATGGATTATAAGAAAATGAATTAATGAAAGGTAAGGTTGGTAGACATAGGATTCCCGAATAACATGAAAAAACATAGAGATATCTAGAAACACAAAAAGATGGTGATCAGAAGATGATAAGTGAGGAGCTGCTGGTTGTTGGCGACCGAACTGACAATTAAGCAAGAACCTATATCTCCAATTAATTTGCAGCAAATAGTTGGAGATGATCAGGACCCACTTTGTAAATTAACAACCATCCAATTATTATTTTTATACTATTTCTCATTTTTAAGGTAAACACGTGACTCTGCTTATATATATCTATATATATATATATATATATTGACAAATTGCATTATAATATTGTACAACAAACGTGTGATGTCGTGAGCGTCAGTGAGTTGCATGTGAATTTAGCCTCTCCAATATGCAATTTGCAGAACACAATCACGTACTTATTATTGTCCCTAACCTCCACATACATACATACAAATACATTTGCATGGATTTTTTTTTTTACTGAGACTCACCTGATTCTGCGGCAACATAATTATATGGCCAAACTATCTATGTACGGACGTATGAGAACGTTACATGCAGAATTTAAGGATTGATTTTTCCATTATCATGCATGTATTATTGTAGTTTGTGTGTGTCAAAATCTTACTGATATCTCCATAAACAGAGGAGAGGAGACACGGATCAAATCAAGATTGTTTTCAGAGTGTGGTTGGTATGCTCAACAAATGACATGTTGAAGAGGATCGGGTTAGGCCTAGATTATGTAAGCCACATATATTTTACATGTCGAGATCAATGGAGTATTCACCGACTTGTCCGTCACAAAATTAGGTTGATTCATCGAATATTCTTAATTTCATTTTGTGTGGTGAAAGTTTTATTGTCATATATTAATTGCCAATTAGTAAAATACAAACAAATGGAGCTAACAATCGAACAAGTTAATTGCCTATATGCACTAGTTGAGCTTCACTTATTTATTATTATATTTTTTTTTGTAGGAAATTTAATTTCAGTTATATTTTATGAATATGGTACAAAAACCATCAACTCTTGATAAATATATATATATATATAGCTAACTAAGATTTGATTATTGTCTCATTGTCTTTGCTCTCACTGATTTTTGCTTATTCTGTGCTTAAAACATATTCGAATTTGAAACTCCATCAAGTGAACAACCGTATTCAGTTGTTAAACTCAACTCTAACGGTGAATTGAAGTGTCTAATGTGTATATCAAGTGACAACAAACTTCTAATTCTTTTAACGTGTGTGATACATTAACAAAAGTCACACTGAACGCTCATCCAACTAAATGATTCAACGGTCCAAACTTGCTTGGCTTAGTCGTTTGTCTACTTGTGAATGGCTGTTGGGCTGAGTTGTAAGGCCGTTTACCATCCACAGCACTTTCTCTTAGTTTTCGTTGTCCCTGAAGTCCTCCATCCACTGCACAATCTCAACAAGAATGGTATGAATCAATTTCTTCAGTAGTCTTTATCTCTTAATTTACGTCCATATTTGAAGTGGTAGTTGCTGTAAAAAGCTGAACATCACCTCTCCTTATCCTGAGAAGAGAACAGTAAGGCTAAGTATAGTAATGTAATGTGTCAGAGAGTGATTTGTGGATGCAAATCGATGGTTTAATGTGTATATATATCACATGGTATTGCGTATAGAGAGAGACGCATGGAGGCCCACTTTGTTAGCTCATATACAAACACAAGCCTTAAAGCCCACTTGAAATCGAACCCCAACTTGGGAACATTAAACACTCTCTCTCTCACTCCTTTCTCCAATGCACTTGTCTTCTTCACCTCCAACATCACTGTCTATGCCTTTGTATTCTACTCTCTCCTTCTTTACATTTCTCTCATCCCATTCTTTTTTATATATATATCACCTCGCTAGCTCTTATACTGTAATCTCATAAACTGCTCTCTCAAATTAAACTGACTCATCTTCCTAGCTACTTTCTCTTGCGACGTCGTAGAAGTAAATTGTTGCTATGTCTAGCAGAAGGTCAAGGCAGTCCGGAAGCTCGAGGATCAGCGATGATCAGATCATTGAGCTCGTCTCCAAGTTACGCCAACTTCTTCCCGAGATTCGTCACAGACGCTCCGACAAGGTACACATTACTGCAACCTCAAACCCTCCATCTCTCACCAAACATTAATTAGTTAAGCAATGATGAGTCTTGATCTTCAAGATTATTAAAAAAGCATTTGAAATTTGTCCCCGAATTCAAGGAACTGTCTTTTTGTTCCTTTTTCCATAGTTCAAGGGGTGGTTTTGTCTGGCTCCCTTGACTCTTATGTGCTACTTTGGACCCAAAGACACTGAAGAGAAGAGTCGTGTCCAGCTTTCTTTTTTCAACAATCTGTCCACACCATTTTCACAAGAAAATATTTGTAATTCATATATATATATATATACATGTTGGTGTTGAGCAGGTATCAGCTGCAAAGGTCCTACAAGAGACTTGCAACTACGTCAGAAATTTACACAGAGAAGTGGAGGACCTAAGCGAGCGATTGTCGCAGTTGTTGGCCACAATTGATGCTGACACTCCTGAGGCTGCCATTATTCGGAGCTTAATTATGTAATATCTATTTCCCTGTAGATGCTGCTACTACTCAGCGACCACTGCTATTAAAATATATCCAAGTATTTCGTAGTACTAGAAGATAATCAAATGTTAAGGTTTCATTCATATAATTAATTATATGTATTAAGGTATATGAACCTAGCTAGCTAGATTACTATATATATAAATATAATTCTGGCCAACACGAAGTTATTTTCGTTGTCTATAGAGCTAGAGGCATATATGCAGTGTAATTATAATGTTTCAAGTGTTGTAGTAATAAAAAGGACTTGCACTAGCAAATTGACTTATTTACTGAACAATATATTATTTGTAATTTGATCCATTGATCTATGAATTGATTGTCCTTGAGAAGGTTCTGATTTCTCTGTTGAGTGTGAATATGTGTATATCACATAAAACACAGGGGTAATTAAGTAAAATCTTGGCTACCAAATTAATTTTTTAGTGCACTTAACTAATCTATATTTTATCATTCAGCTTTTGTGAGATAAAATTAACTAAAAAATATACTTTTTTTCATCACCTGATAGAAATGTACACATTTGCATTATTTCATTAATATTAATATACGAATTTTGAAAAATAAAATATAGAAAAGTTAAAGGAAAAATTAACTTAGTAGTTACTTAGATATCATCAACATATTGGCCATGTGGTGATTCAAAGCGATGTTCGAAACTAAGACCTCATCGCAATTCAGTGAATGAGCACCTATACCACTCAACAACAAGTGCGTTGGTAAATTGTTCAAATCTTGAATGATACACAGTTCAACAAATAAAGTTAAAAATGGAACATCAAATAAAGAAGAGGTCGTACATTTGTTTAAGGACCTTTTTTTATACATAGATAGGAGCAATATATTAAAACCGGCCATCAAGGAGGATAAAGGACCAAAACGTCCTCCCAGGGCAAGGGATACATACGATCCAAATACAAAAGATTAAGAGCACCCATAGACGGGTGAAAAAAAATACAATTTAAAAGAGAAGGTGAAACAAAACAACAACGTGCTAAAAAAATCCACTTCCTTGTTAGCTCGTCTATCCGTCGACTGAAACACAAAATCATCAAAGAGCTTCATATTGTCCCTGCATTCCAAAATTAAGGAGCAGAGAGGATGAGAAGAACAGTTAAGCAACATCAATAGCATCAAATTCAAAAATAACATGCTTCAAATTTAGCGAGATGCCCAACTTAACCGCATCTCTAAAGACATAAAATTCAGCCGAAAACTGTCCATCCTACCGGAAAATCTACATGACCCTCACAACCAGACTCCCTTATCATCTCTGGCAACCATACCAGAACTTCATATTAATGTAGTGCAAATGTTCCATCTTGAAGTTGTTTACTCTTATGCCATCATCATATCATACAAGAGTTGTGTAAACATAAACACATTGGCGAGAGTGTTACATAATACTGTCATAACAAATTTTGGTAAAATGCAGGCAAATCAAAGAATCATTGATCATGCAGCTGTTTCAACTCAGTCGGACAATACTATTTGGTTTTGGAGCTGCACTTACTTGGTCTTCTTCGGCTATTGTTAGATGGGATGATTTTTTACCTATTAATGTCAATTGTAATTGTTTGATTGTAAGAATGTAGGATATTGTGGGCTTATTCTCCACATTAATCCCCTTCTCTGTCTGTCTCTCTGTAAATTGAAATTGATTCCTGTACATTGTGACTGTTAATAAATTTCTGCTCTTTATAAAAAGGCTCAAACATATGCATTTATAAAGTTGATATCAATGCCAAATTCTTGGGATTTTTAAAGCTTTTCTTTTTCTCACCTACTGTTTGGCTGCCAAGAAACCAAGTTCCAATTTTTCTCCAGCAAGACCTGCTGGCGACCCCAATAATCTCATGAACTCCTTAAAACCTTTAAAACACCCATCAAATCAAAACAAACAAAACACAAATTAAACCCAACCATTGCATGACGAAATTCAAAAACAGCTCAGATTGTTGTTTGCCCAAATCCATCAATTAATATATAACAATGTTAGACAAAAGTTAATAAACTCATACATAATTTTGAAATCAATTGCCCCAAATAAACTTACAAGGCTAATCTGCTTTTGCTCTGTTGTTGGCAATGGCAACCATCTTCATCTCCATCAGCCTGGGCGATGACCTCCTCGGCGTCGCATTATCTGATTTCCTCTTCTTCTCTTCCTTCCGAGGAAGAGAAGCATTATCAACATTGCAGCTCTGTGGCCTCACAAAGCACACGTGTCTCTTCCTCTCAATGCCATTCCTGGGCCAATCGGCCAACACACGAGCCTGGTATATCTCAGAGATAGAACCAGAACCTTTCTTGGACGCCCGGAAGGTGATGCGGTAATGGCAGCCGAGAATGGTGCACTGCTTGGTGACCTTCACAATGGTCTGTAGAACCAAATATTCGTGTTTGTTCTTGCTGTTGTGGTCATCCACAGCGTATTTGGCGCAGGCCACGACCTCTTGGTCGTCAATGGCGTAGGGCTGGATGATGGAGTTGGGTCGCAAGGGTTTGGGGAGGTTCTTGAATTGGACACCGTCGACGTCGAAGCCGTCGGTCTCGGAGACTTTGTCGATGTACTTTTGCCACTCCTGTTCGGTACACGAGTACTGGTACATCGTCGACATTGTGAGCTGCGACGGAGAAGAAGATAAGCCTAGGATTGGATCACCTCTCTCTTTCCCAAAAGCCCTAAAATCTGATTCTCAAGTCGGCCTCCATTGATGGCACGGTTATTTATATGGACACTGACTGAATACTTGCTCTCCAAGAAACAGAGGGGTATTACCGTTATTTCATATTTTCCGCATAAAAAGCATCTTTGAAAAATCAGTCTCTCTCTCCTTGATAAATATTGCGCACGTGAACAGAAATTTAAGATTGTTTATGCTATTATAAGTATTTTCTTGGGGTTTTGGTCTTGATTTTTAGGTGCCCGTATATTTGTTTTTTTAGCAGATAAGATGTTTTTTTTTATCTTCTATTTGAGTTGTTTGGATTAACGGGAGTGTATATTTCATGAGTTTTGACAAATAGAAATATTGTTTTGTTACTCATGAAGTATCCAGATTCACTAAGTGATGCTCCACAAATCTTTCCTATATTCTATAGTGGCTCTACTTCCTCTCTTTGCTACATGACCCTAGTGAACAAGGCTCATCCCGACTAGAGCCTCTCCAATGCATAAGTTAAAGTCCAGACCTTTTTACTTATTCTTTCTACTTTTGAGAATCTTAGATCTTACCTCTTCTTCCATCTTCTGATGTTATTTTTTTATCAATTGGTCGGACCCTAATGTTTTGGTTTCTTATTTGTTGGTTCGAGTTTTAGTGTGTTGTTATTCCTTTTGTGGCATGGCCTGCACTATGGGGCGAGGGTGTCGTTGGCACCAACAGTTAACATATGCAAACAGAAAGACTTTTGAAGAGGGTATGTGACCAATTAGATCAAATTAAAAGGGGTTTTTTGTGGGGCATGAATGAGAGTCGAAAGGTTCACTGAGTTACTCAAAATTGTGATTGCATGTCGAAGATTCGAAGAGAGCTTGGTATTGATCAAATAGAATTGATGAATAGGGTTATGCATAGAAAAGTTTGCTGAAGTGCGGTCTTGGAGCCAACTTAGCTTTGGGCTTGATTGGAAGGCATTAGTTAATCATTTTGCATTGGAGCCATGAACATGAGTGTGATATATGTTGCATTGGAGCCATGAGTCGCTTCACTATTAGGCATTGAAATTGGTGATTTTGTTAAGTAGTATCAGTAATATTTGAAAATTATATAAATATCAAACATTTTGTTAACACTACCATTAATTACTTTCAACATTTCAAATACAGTATTTAAATTTTCGGATTTAATCAAATAATTGAAAATTTTGTTATTTTCGTTTTAATAATTTGACATAATCTCACTGATTTCTCGGAAGATATGGTATATATGTATATGTTTGGGTTTGAATTATTTGAGCCCACCTCATATATGGGCTTTGGACTCAACTCAGGTTCAAGGCTAATTGAACAGACAGAAATACAGTTTTTAGTTGTTATAAGCATCTGCTTATATTCTGTTTGTTATTCAAGAATGTTGGGTTTGATCAGCAACACGGATACTAAAAGGAAGCGTCACCCTCAATCCCACTCCACAAACCCCACCCCATACCGTCAAAAAGGAGGCTCGAACTTGAGATCACAGAGGGAATCCAAAGTGTTTTAACCACTTGGTCCAACATGTCTCGATAGATAGGCCTCAATTTGGTGATTTATTGCAAGTGTTTTGATAATGTATTGTCTATTAAGTCACTCTTAATACTTGTTTTGAATTACTTCATTAATGGATTGTTAGTGAAGAAAATGGATTCATGATTGTTTGTAGTTACTTTGGTCGACTAGCTACTTCATAATCTTCAACTGCTATTTCTCAATTCTCCTGCCGACTATCACTAAAAGTGTCAGCATTTATTCTGTGTTTCTTGTACAGAATAATTTCTGCGCAAGTTTCGCCCCAACACCTAACAATGAATTATAGTGAAAATTTAATTCCTCACATCATTTTGTTTGGAGAATAGTCTGGCAGAGGTTGGTGGGTAGATAGTAAACCTTAAAGTAATAGACTTTTCAAATAACCATTCACTTTCAGTGTCCACATTTCCCATTTCTGATACATCTTCATCAAAACTTGAAACAACAAGTTGGATTATGTGTCCATATCGCAAGTTTAAAGATTAGTTGAGTACTCTAAGATGGTGACAATACACTTTTAATTCATTCATTTCTTCATTATATATGGTCGACAATATATAATTTCTGGTTGTCAATATTTCAGATGAGGATGGTGATGCAGTGACAAAGAAGTTGCATTAATTCCACCATTTGGGTAAGGCTAATTATTGCTAATATTGATGACATGACCCCCACAAAAATCGATGGAACTGTTTTGTGTTGAGAACTAAAACCAACCATTAATGTCACATATATACAAAGAGATTGTTTTCTTCTTAAATTTCATGTTTCATTTGTAGTGATCGATCCAGCCTCTTTATATTAGCTATAATTTTGATTAGAGTGTGAAGCTGTCGTTTAGCTATTGCCAACTTCTGGGAATTAAGGTCCCATGTAAACCGCCATTAATGTGAAAGCAAGAAGCTGAGAAAATGGGTCAGCAGATAATGGATAGGATAGTGAATTAGTATGGTCACATTTTGATTGTAGTGTCCAATGGTTCCTTTAGTAGCTTCTACTCTCTTTTGTAGTAATTGGCACCATATGACAATCTTCTTCTGGCAAGAGACTGTCTATCAAATCTAATCACAGGCCATAACTGCAGTTTTTGTTCTAATATTCATTCCATGGTTGTGCATATAAAGTTAAAACTACTTTATTTGTATGGTTTGGTATGACTTAGAAACTCAATCCGTTATTGATTTGAGTCCATGAGGACACCTCACTGAATCCAGCATGATTTGTACTAAATACTTTTTAGTATTAGTCGGTATACCATATCTAGCTTAAGCATGAAAGGAATTTCGGCTGAAAAAAAGTTTTGTTTTTCATGTTTAAGAGAATGAATTGAAGATACTTAAGAAACTCGGAGGACACTCGCAATTAGAGACACATCAAAGTGGAGAGGATTCTGCGTTACACTTACTATTAAGATTTTGCGCAGCAACAATCGGTGAGCTCGATGTAAACAAATGACACCAGGATTAGTGAAAGGTTAAAGTGAGAGAGCTAGCATAGATGATGATGAATCACATAAGTCATACCAAGACTTATACAACATATATAAATGTTGACCAACTCATTAAGGCGTTGATCATTTTTAGAAGTTGACAAGAAATGTAATTTTTGAGTAGGCGATCTGTTCGATTATGTCAAGAAGCAGAAGTATTCAGTCTTTGTATGCTATATATTAGTAATAGTATTAAAGAAAGAATGTATGTCCAAAGAACTAGAATCAATGGATCCTTCCTTCGGGCAACTTTCGTTGGCCCTTTAGATTCTCAACCTACATTTATGTCAACAAGTACTCACAAAATTAACTACTACCCAACGACATTTCTTCAGCAACTTACACTATGTTCTTATTTTCAACACATTAAAATACAAGCCAAATGGATTTCACAATTTGTTATACTTTGCTCAAGCAATAAAACAACAAAGACAGAGAATAAGAGTTGCTAATTTAGGATTATACAAACCTTTTTACCTTCACCTGTACAAACAAATACACGATTTTCTTAGCAACCAGGTTTAGTTAGACCAGACATCATGCACTCTCCTTTTTCTTTCATGCTTGTTATGAATGCTTATAAAAAAACTCCTCACTATACATCAATCAAACTGTTCACACAAAATCAGAACAAGAAGACAAAGAAGAACAATCTATTGCATGAAATGGCTCTAATAGCAACAAATAGGGCATCGAATTAGCCCATTTTCATTGCATTGTGGACATCTTTGGAAACCATACTCATCACCCTCTCTTTCTTCTCGTTGCTCTTCCAATTCATGTTCATCGGAGTATATTTTACAGCTCCCGCAGCACGACTCGCACAAGACGAACCTCAGATCCCCACAACCCTCGCACACTCTCCCGAACTCTCCATCGTCATCCGCCTTTTGGCATTGCTCTAGAAGCTTCTCTAGCTCACCGTCCTCGTGCAGCTTCTTGATTTCCTCTGCCCCACCAATGTATTTAGTTCCCACAAATACTCTAGGCAAGCCTAAGCCTAAGCCTAAACCTCCCTGCATAGAACCTTCTCCCAATAGCTCCCTCAGCTCCTCCTTAAACCCCGAATGCATCGACACGTCCCGCTCGTCCACCCGGGCTCCCGTGCCTTTCAAGATCGCCCTCACGTGGCAGCAATCCTCGTACGTCTTCCGGACACCCCTCAGGCTCGTGAAGTAGAGTACCACCTTCTCCGGCGCCTCGATTGCTTCCGGAGACATCTCTTCGAGCGATTTCCTGAACGTGGCAATGATTTCAGGATCAAATTCCGACAACCCGGATATCGAATCGGTCTCATCTTCGTCGGCCATAAGTAGCCACAGCGGCTTCCCCGCCGCGCCGGTGCCGGGTTGTTGGAAGCTGCACTTGGGCGGGTCGTGGAAGGTGTCCCGTCGCCGGGGAACGTTGAAGGATAAGCTCCGGAAGTGGTGGGGCGATATGGGTCCGGACTCTTCAAGGCCTTCCATGAGCTCCCATATGTTGATCGTCTCTGGCTCTCCCGGCGGCGTCCTGATCGGCGTCCGTGGAATTACTTTCGGTATCTTCTGATCGATCATGGTGGACCAAGCTTTGGCTTCGATTATGCTCATAGTGAGCTCATCTTTATTGACAGCTTTCTCGTTCTCGTGGAAGTTTCCAATAGACCCAATTTTGCCAATCCCGGCGCGGTTGCGGTTTCCAAGCTTCTGGGGATGATCGTCACATTTGGTACTTTGATTGGAGATCTGTACTTTTAGCGAGCCAATGGTGGAGGAAGTGAGTGCCACCAGGTGGGAGCTGTCGCCCTTCCGCTGCGGCGGGGGGTGGGGGGTTTGCCGTGGTGGGTTGCACAAAGGCATCGAGTAACTCCGCGGCACCGGCGAGTGGGGGCTCTGGCAGTGCCGGCATCGCTTCGATGAGGCACAACCCATCACCCCAAATATCAGTATTAATATATAAACAAATAATCCAGAAGAAAATAAAATATAAACCTTGTATCCGACGAAACAGATGATTCAGGATAGTGGAATAGAATATCAATACAACATTCCTGATTCAGATGGCATTGATTTGATACGATTTGGAACAGAATTGAAAATTAAAAATATAAAATTTGGAGGAGAAACTATGACGAATATCAGGTGATCAGAGTAGATCCAGGAAGAAGAAAGAAAGAAGATGTAAAAGCAAAGAGTTCAATAAATCGTTGAAACAGAGAGACCCAGATTGATCTTCGATTGACGAGAGAAGAGAGTCCAATAAAGTGAGATCAATATATTAACAGATACCAAATTATCACCCTACCCTGGAGCCAAGAACACAACTTTAAGTTTCTTGGAGGAATCAATGGAATTGGGAGTGTAGAGGAAATGAAAATGGAAGGAATTGGATTGTGAGGAGTGTAGACCGTAGAGAAGGCTAAAAGAAGATGGAGTGAGAAAGGAGGAGGAAAATGTATTCCTCCGAGTCAGAAATCGAGGTTGAAGACTGTATTTCAGCAGAGTGCTTTTAACTCTCTATCTCTCTCAATTCTCAATTTTGTTTGAGAGAAACCCGAAAGAGGCGGCTGACAGACAGTTGAAAATCAATTTCTTTCAAGAAATAGAGGTGAGAGCAAGCACAAAACCAATTTTGATAGTTTTTAAAATATAATTTTTTATGAGTTCGAAAAAAAATATTTTTTTTATTATTTAAATGAGATGGAATTATAAATTCTTGAAACATATATCAATACAAATAAATTAACGTTTTTTATGTGTTTCTTTTGATTCGTTCAATTAAACACATTAGAATGTGTTGTCGTCTTATTCACGTGTTAAATATGTTGTCTTGAAAATGCTTTAGGTGTTGAAGTCTGAGGATAGAGCTAGAGGCTCAGGTCGTTGGAGACAGTGCTGGAGGCTTGAATATTTGATCATGAGTTATTGGTGTTTGTGCAAAGGTAGCACACCTTTAATGAATACTCAGGTGTGTTCCCAAGAAACCACATCGGGCGTGAGAGTAAATATCTCAACCAGAGAAATCTGAGTCACATCTAGATAAAGAGGACTCTAGAAAGCATTTCTAGAGATAAAAAGTCTCTTGTAAATTGGAAGGATTCTTTTTTTATTACCAAAAAATGGGTATTCATACTTACAAACCATTCCTACCACATGTCATCGTGTGGTTGGTCGTTGAGTGATGTGAAGCCTGTTTCAGGTGTTGGAATTCTAACTTTCTGGACGCGTTAACCATGAGCGCCAAACGAGATTCAAATCTCTCTTATGTTCTTCGAGAATTACAGAGTCTAGAAGAGCCCAAAGAGCCTCTAACACTTTGGGTAATGTCTTAGTATATATCTAAACAAAGCGACGGTGGTGGGTCAGTGAGACATGGAGCTTTGGAGGCCCAATGAGGCATTTCAAGAACCTCTCATGTTGACTAAGTTTTGTAGTATTCTTCAAAATCACAGAAGTGATTCGACGCACGACAAAACGATTAAACATCTTAATCATCACTTTGACTGCTACTAATAAGTGCATAGCATCTTAACTTGTTCGCAACTGAATACCATCCGACAACTCATCTTGGTTGTCACGAGCGACCGAGCGTTTCCCGATCATGAGGGGTGGCGTTCGAGGTTGCATGCAATTCTTACACATGCATATCAAAATCTTAATTTCATTGTTACATTTACGATTCTAACCCACTTCATTTGAAACCACAAAACGATGACCACATAGTAAAACATGATTTCTAAAACACTTCATTTTATTCAAAAGGGAACCAACTTGATATTCCACGAAGCTATTGTATAAAATTGAGCAAGTTGACGAATTTGTGCAATAACACTATCGTGCAAAGAAAAAGTCTCAAAACACCATTGATGTTTAGTGTATAATTATTAACATAATGTATAAATCAATTCAATTTCCTCTAAACATAATTTAGTTAGGAGCCAACAAGATGAAGGACATGGGAAAGTTTGGAGTGCTTTTTTCACAAAAGCTAACATATCTTTAGCAAAAGAAATAGAGAAAGCTGCAATGATGAACAGTGTAGCCAACTTTCTACGCCCAAAAAACATAGCAACACGTGACTTGTATTCCCTTTTCTATATGTGACACTATGGAACACATCATTTCACGATCAGATCCATCTTCATTATTGATGAAGCCACCTTCTTTAACAACTAATACACCCATATATTAGAAGAATTTAAAAAACGACAACACATGTTAAAAGAAGTAGCAAAGAGGATCAAACATTCCCAACATTTAAACCAACCACTTCTAAATATTTGTATTTTTTTCCTTCTATTTTCTTGGATTCTTCGACGTAAGTATGCATTATTTCAACAAATAAAATCATAATAATAAGATAGTTCATTCCAATTTTTTTATGAAATATTAAAAAATTATCTCAACCGAACATTCAATTATAAAATTACAAATATTTGAAATATAAGCCGCAATACAAAAATAAATAAATGAAAATGAAAATCTCATTTCATCTATTTTATGTGACTATCAAATTATACATGAGTATATTAATATTGAAAATCAAAATTAAAATGTGGATTCTAATCGAAATATCATCAAGTGAAATCAAAATAATTAATTAATTCAAACACTATTTTAGTACTGATTACAAATCTTGGACAACTCATAACATAATCATTAACTAAATCCTATGTGACGACAAGGCAACAATAACATAGCCATCAATGGCTGTTTGTTGCAACTTCCTTCACGTTCTTAAGATAACTTAAAAGCAATGGAAAGATTAAATTGGAGACTTAATTATAGAGTGAATAGAAATAAATTGATGGTTGAATTGAATCATTATTGTTTTGTTTCACTCGCATCCTTATTGTTACCTAACTCTTAATTTGTGAGTTGAAACAAAGAACAATTGTAATGTTTGTAAGATGTGCGTAACTAACTCTGTACTGTGTTGGCCACTTGTGGATCTCTAAATAGCCCATTTTCAGCCCAGACTTGTTTCTCAAATTCAGTAGTCATTTTGGTTGGGCCATAGATATGGTTCTCAACAACTAAACTTAAAATTATGGTTGGGCCAATGAGTGGAGTGAGTCCTGATGTTTGCAAGATGGTACTCTTGAGTCCTGACTTTTACGTAAACACAGAGAATAAGGAATCTAACCTAACAAATATTTGGTTTAGACTAAGCTAAGCTAATGAGGTGATGACACCTCATTTAATTTCGCTCATACCCACCCAAGTGAATTGGTGGGAGCGGAGCGACCCGTCCGAATCCAATATTTTAATGAGATGTCATCACCTCATTGATGACTTAGAATCCTCAACCCCCGTAAACATATATATAAATATCAATTAATGTTAGATAGTTGAAATATTTGTGAATGGTTTGAACTTATCAGTTTGGAGCATCGGCCTGTTTAGTAACCTTGAATATCATGTGGGGCCCGTTTAATATATAAGTTTTTAAGTTCATTACAGTCCACTGTATATTACATATACATATAATATATGTATGTTTGTTTAATACATAAGTGAAGTTCAAATTCAATGTAAGGCTTTAAAGAGGGTTCTTATACATGTCACAAACTCAACTAGCCTAATTATTTAGACTTCCTTTTTTTTTTATTGTTTTTTATTTTGAGGAAAGAAGATGCTATATACCACATATAATATAAATTTCTTTGGATAAAGAATAGAAGAAAAGAAGCATTAAAGAAACTTATATATGGTTGAAGAATCTCCAAGAGGAGAGAGATGTGAAGTGTGGAGACAAGAGGGCACATGGGAACAGTGGAGTAGGGCATGTGGAGAAGATTCAAACAACTTTTTTGTTTAATAAAAATTAATTGAAAGAGAGCAAATGAAAGTGCAACAAGGAATAACATGGATCCACCCTATTCCAAAGGTGGGGAAGAGAAGAATTAGGGTTATTAACCTTCTTCCAATAAAATTAAGCATGTGAGGAGGTAGTTGTTGGGCAGACCAAATTGGGCATATTGTAAGCCCCACACCCTACAACCAGAGGGCACAGCCATCAGATCAATATTCACAAGTTAATGGGGACTAGTGGGACTGTGGGGCTCTATGATCTTTCCCTAATATTAATGTATATGCACACATTTACTTCCCTAAGATACACTTGGCACACAAAAAGTGATAGCTACAAATGATTTCTCCATCAATGGATAAAGACACCAACACCAATACCATTCCCATACATATTTCCTTTTCAGTGCCATTTGTCCCTTGTGAGCTTTGTACCCTCCTACTTCTACTACCCTTCTTACATAGAAAGGTTGGGTTCTTAGGAGGGAGAGCATAGGGTTATAGGGAGTGGGAGCAACCATATATATAGTATATATTTCTGATATGCCCTTCTCTCTTTTTCGAGAGTAATTTCATTTTACAACGGTTATGTCGTGCTGTTTTTAAATGATTGTAAAACGTTTGTTGAAGACTTCAGTAAAGTGACAAGGAACATTGGCTAGAAGGTAGGAAAATTAATTACCAAAGCTGAAATCTAGAGAGTGAATTGATGAGTTAAATCATAATATGCAAGGTGATACCCAATATAATGATATATATAAAGATATTTAGTTGATGATCATACAATATAAACCAAAATGTCCAGCCTATGCCAGAGTCGCAGGCATAAAATAGTATGGTAATGCAAGGTCCACCACCAGATAAAGTGCTTATACAATGACATTGAGCCATCTTTTCCCATTTTTATACTATTATTTCTCTCCTTGGATTCTGGATTTTCATGTTGCCAAGTTTCCTCTTCACAATCACACATGGCCTCTCAACTAACTCTTTCCCATTTGTGGACTAATTCTTCAACTCTCCATCTCTTTTTACAGATATACCAACACAAGAGATTGCACTCTTTCTAAATTCACTTGAAAAAATGTCAATAAGGAACAATTGATATATAAGATGAATATAATATTTTTTCTGGTTTTAACCATGAGGTTTTCTTATTGGATCTCTCTATCAATAGTTTAAACGCATTTGTATTCTCTATAACTCGAACTTGTTAAGCTGAAACATCTCCCCAGTAATTAACTTACGCGTTGGTGTTTGAATAGATTTATATATACGTAGATTGATTTTTACTCTACATGAAAAGTATAAATATTGAAAATTATATACTCCATTTTTAATGAAATTGAATTGAGCCCATGTTTGAGGATGGGACCCAGAGAGCTACCCCTGGCTCTGTGTGATATATATTACACAACTTGCACATCTCCTTCTCTCTCTCTCCCTCTCAAGTCTCAACCTAAAGAAAGACCTGTCACCCATGAGACTGAGAGTCAGGGCATAATCCAACTCCAATAGCCAGAGAGGCCATCTACAGTTTTGGTGGAAATGAATTAAGATCCTAATTTAAAGGATGTTGTGCAGCAGTACTACTACCAGTGAAGATCATCATCATCATCCAATCCAAATGGCCTATCCATCACCTTCTAACAACACTTTCTTGTTTCAATCCCTTCATGACCATGATCAAAATGACCACCTACTTCCTTCCCTTCCTGAGCACTTCCATGGTGGTGGTGGTGGTTTGTTGATGAAGAGATCAATGTCTTTTTCAGGTGATGATGAGTTGTCTGATGATGGGTCCCAGCTTGGGGAGAAGAAAAAGAGGCTGAACCTGCAACAGGTGAAGACTCTTGAGAAGAGCTTTGAGTTGGGCAACAAGCTTGACCCTGAGAGGAAACTGCAGCTAGCCAAGGCCTTGGGTCTGCAACCCAGACAGGTTGCTATATGGTTCCAGAACAGGAGGGCCAGGTGGAAGACCAAGCAGTTGGAGAGAGACTACCAGGTCTTGAAGAAGCAATTTGATGCTGTCAAAGCTCACAATGACACCTTACAAGCTCTAAACAATAAGCTTCATGCACAGGTACATATGTTTGCATCAATATTTGAATTCTTGATATGACCATGTCTAGTTTCCAAAAATAGCAACTGGGTTTTCTTTATCTTGATTGCTAGCAGTTCATGACCATTAGATGTTTTTTATTTTATTTTTAGAGGATGTTTTGTGTTTGTGCACTTCTCTAGGAGGATTCCTTAATTAATCTAGTGACACCTTAATTGGCTACTGCTTTTAAAAGTAAGTCTACTCTCTAAACAATTCATTAGTTTCTTATAATGCTTGATTAGTTGATCATATGTTTCAGAAGTGTCAGTATTCTTTGGTGATCCCAATGCTAATTACTCCTAATAATTTAATCAGCTGGCATGCATGTTGTTGGAGTATTCTAGTAGCTACTTAATTATGTATCTTTGCTTTGAAATATTTTATGCAGCTACTGCAACTGAAAAGTGGAGATTCAAATTCAAATGAAATTAGAGGTGGAGGAGGAGTGAATCTGAAGAAGGAAACAGATGAGGGTTCATGGAGCAATGGAAGTGACAACAGCTCTGATGTGAACCTAGATAGGTCAACAACAGTAACACCAAGAGAAATGATGAACAATGAGTTAAGTAGCAAGCAGTTGTTCAACACATCCCTCATCAGGCCCACAACCATCCTCCAATTACAAGCCTCAACAAGACCAGACCTACAAATTGTTCAAGACCAGACCCACCTCTGCAACATGTTTGGTGCCATTGAGGAGGATCAACCTGGAATGTGGTCATGGCCAGATCAACACCATTTCCACTGATAGATGTTGATTAAATTATGCAGATAAGCTATAACTTACTATGGCTATTTATGAATTTATCTATCTTACTACATGTTTTATTTTCTTCTTGTTCTAGCAAGTTGTAGAGAATGGTTCAAAGAATTTGAAAATATCCATCTGTGTTAGTTTCAGTAACAAGTTGGCTATGGTTTATGAACAATATATATTACACTTCCCTTCCCATGGTTTTTTCTTCTTCTTCTTTTGGTTTTATGAAATTTGATAATTATATTTTAAGATGTTAGGTTGGATCATAGAATAGTAGGGAAAAAAATATTGTTAGGGTATAGGGGTACATGTGCCATTGAGTGGGTTTCCAGGTCTGGCATGTAGCATGGGCCATTCAATAAAAAAATGATTCTCTCCTTACAATATGTGTTCAGTTCTGATTGTTTTTTGTTATGCTTTGGAATCATAATTTTGTACTACTATTTTAAAAATTGCATGGAAGTGCTTTGAAGAAAGTTCCTGTGCTGTGATGAGCAGAAACTTGGGTGACCTCATTGCAGTGATCATGATGAATATATTAAATAATATGAAGCATTGTCATAAACAATATAAATGAGGTCACAAATAATTTTCCAAGAGGAAGAGGAGGGAGGACAGAAATAGTGATTAATGTTTAGATTGGAAAAGTATGTAAACTATGTTGCTCCTTGTGTACAAAATCCATGTGACTTTCTGCCTACATTTTCCACCAAAAAGCAAAATTACGGTCCCAATCGGTCCATTTCAATTCGGTCCGGGGTCCGTGTATTTTCGGTCCGATCTTCTGTCTCAATTTTTATCAATTTTTTGTTTCAGTTCAGGTCGGTCCGGACTAGTTTCAGACCGAAGCCCAGCCCTATACTTTAGAAGTGCACTAAAAACTTAGGGGTAATCCGTGTATTTTCGGTCCGATTTGTTGTCTTAATTTTTACAAAATTTTTGGTTCCAGTCCGGGTCGGTCCGGTCCGGTTTCAGACCGAAGCCCAGCCCTACTTTAGAAGTGCATTAAAAACTTATTCCAATAGTTACAAACTGCATCAAATGGGCCCAATAATAGTAATGCATAAAAGCCTTTTGTTACAGTGTTGGGAAATATAAAAAATGGGCCCAACAACATACGGAAGAAAGAAGTAGAAAAACAGGCCCAAATCCAATCGGTTCAAAAATTAGAAATTAGGTGAAAAGACGTCTTTACCCTTGAATTAGGGGCGTTACTTTAATAGCTCAGTTTCCGATAAAAAAAACCCACATTCTCAGTTGAAACACTAAATAAAAAAACAAAAAGATAGAGAAAACGACAACAACGTTATCTCGCCAAAGTCTTCTCGCTCTTCGCTTCACTGTGCTGTATCATGTGTCTCTCTCTTCTTTTTTATTTTTTACTGATAAAAATCCAATTAATCTTCTAAATAAATAAATAATTAATTATAGAACTCTACTTGGCCTCGTTGCCTGTGATGTTTTTGTGTGATTCTCTTTCTCTGTTCACACAAAACGCACGTTTCAACATTCAGTTTCTTCTTCCTTATTACATGGCCGTTGAAGCCATTGTCAGTCACTCTGGTGCGGACCTTGGGTTGTTGAGCTCTACCTTCACAACGACTCGTTTGAGCAGTGAGTGAAATGGGTTGCTGAGCGAGTGTGTTTATGCGGTGAGGTTGCTAAAAATGAACTGAAAATTCGGGTTGTTTCACATTTTATCCTTCTTTTTGCTGTTGAATTGATCAGCTCTTGAGATATGAATCTATTTCCGTAGGGTTTATTTGTATCCTCTGCTCTGGATTTGCTCGTTACCTCTTCCACATTGCTCTCAATGTCATTCCTCAGTTTTGCATGTCCGTTTCCTCTTCTGGGTCATGCTCATTTTCAGGATTCAACCATTTTTCTCATTTGGGCGTGAGAAGTCTTGATTCTCTTCATTGAGGACGGCCAGTTCCGAAAAAATAAATCTACAAAAGTTGTGATTTTTTTTAATTATTATTATTGAATTTTGCCTTTTCTCTTATGTTTCTGGGCGGGTTTTGATTTTCATTGCTGTTTGGGGCATTTGGGTGGTGGATTGGCTTGGGAGTGATTGGAGTTTGAGAGATGAAGAACTTGACTGGGTGTGGCATTTTGGTGGAAGGAAAAGGAGAGTTTCTACTTTTGAGTTAATGGGAATTTAGTTTAGGGTTTTTGAGAGGGATGGGACTTGTTCCTGAATCTCCTGCTGCTGTTAAGGTGGGGCCTTGTAGTGTAGAGAAATCAAAGAGAAGCAAGAAGGGAGAGGGTGCAGCTGATCACCAGCCCTCAGGTTGCTGGATCAACTTTAGGTTTATGGGCAGCTGCTTGTCTTCAAGGACTAAAGTGGAAACCTCTGTCAGTGGAACTAGCACACAATATGGTATTGGATTCTTTGCTCATTCCTTTGAGAAGTATTACTATTAGATGTGATTTAGTTTATGTTGCTGATGCCTGATTTTATCATTTATAGTATATATGTGCATGCCTGGTACCCTATGGATGTTTGATTGCGTTACATATTTGATCTTGTTGTCTGTACCCTGTCATTTTTGTCGGCATTTGGTTCGTTATGCACATGTTGACTGTTGAGTTTAGTTGAGTATGTTGGTTGTGAAAGTGTATCATGCTATAATTGCTTTTAATCAATGCTATTGAGTGCATAATCAACTTTGTTGGTTAAGACGGTTACTTGCAAGCGGTTAGTTTGTCGTTTCTTCATGTTTTGTTAACTTCATTTTATAAGAGGAAAAATTATTGGAATTGTGTTAGGGCTCACCGTTTAACGCTACTATGCCTAGTCTTATGTAGTCATAGTAGGCTATTTATTGATTCGAAGAATGGAAAATAGATGGTGATATGTCTATCTCTTCGAACTAGGGCACCATGAATGAACCATTCCACTCGGCTAGATGTTAAATGAAGTTCTTTCCGACAAAAGGGAAGAAACTTTGTTCTAGACATGAAGGAATGAAACAACAAAACTAACCGCTATCTCTATGCATCTATTTGGAAATTGAGTGCTTATGAGTTATGATTAATGGGCGCAATCTTTAGCTATTAAGTCATGGGAAAGCCAGAGTGTAAACAAAAATATCATGTTTCTTTCAACATTGATTCATCTTAAGTAATTAATTGAAAAAGGTAAAAGATCACATTTTCTAATATATCTAGAAAGCCTTGGTCATATGCTCTTTACGTTTTTAAAGCAAAGAAAGGTGGAAGAGTATTTCAGACACAATATAGGTACTTGTTTGGTCAGCAAATTTCTAACATATGCATTAGAGTTTAGGTACCCTGAATTTTGTCGGCAAGTAGGGAAGTTTAAATAATAAAAAAAAAAAAAGTAGGGAAGTTTTGTATGATATAAAAGGAATTATCTTGTACATTTATAGCTATTTTTTTCTGAATGAATTGAGTGAGGTAAATGTTGAAAATGCAAGGTTTGCATGGTGCATTTATTTTTGGTAGTAGTGCATGTGCCATGGGTACATAAATGCTAAGCTTAAAGGACAATTTTGTCTAAGTAAATGGCGAGACAAGCAATCAATTTTCCTGACCTTTTGAGCTTCTTTAGGCTGATAGTTTGGGCACAACACCTTTGGTAGTTTTTTGATAAAATGGATTTTAATACAACTACTATCTAAGTATGAAGTTGCAATATCAATGCATATCCATGTTAATAGATACATGTATAGACATCTCTTGGCTATTGTATACAGTTTAATGAGAAAATTTCACATCCATTCGTTTAGGCACTGTATCAGAACTGTGACTAGCAAATACCAGAACTGTTATTCTTGTGTACTATGGATATTGATTATCTTGCACTATGCATCTATTGATAGTATGTCCGTCCTTGTTGTGAATCAGCGGAGAGTAAATCTACAAATGATACAAGTATCGACCAACCGGTTGTCCCAATTGTGTCCTCTTCAAACACAAGCAATGGAGAAAGTATTCCATCCACTCCCAATGTATGCGAGGAATTAAAAGTTGCTTCACAGCTTCGGAAATTTACTTTCAATGACCTAAAGTTATCAACAAGGAATTTTCGACCTGAAAGTCTTCTCGGTGAGGGTGGGTTTGGTTGTGTATTTAAAGGTTGGATCAGCGAGAACGGTACCGCTTCAGCGAAAGCTGGCATAGGACTTACTGTTGCGGTGAAAACCCTCAATCATGATGGACTTCAGGGTCATAAAGAATGGCTTGTATGAACTAATTCTCTATTTTAGTGTTGTCTATGTGATTTTTATACTTTTAGTTCACCCTTTCCACTTCAATTCTCAACCTGGGAGTTGGGCTTCTTTTTAAAGCGTACTGTATCATATAATTCAACTATTTCTCGTTCTCTTGTATAACTGGAAGATGTTTTTGTCTTCCCATATGGCAGGCTGAAGTTAATTATCTTGGTGACCTCCTTCATACGAATTTGGTTAAACTAATCGGCTATTGCATTGAGGATGATCAGAGGCTACTTGTATATGAGTTCATGCCTCGTGGAAGTTTGGAAAATCACCTCTTTAGAAGTAAGTTACTGAAACATGACATTACCAAAGTATCTAGCTCTTTATCTTGCTTTGAGTTACTGAAAAATGTCATGCCTCGTGGAAGTTTTTTTCTTAACGATTAAGAAGAAAAATTCAAGCTCTTGCATTGATTTGATATATATCCTCTAGCTTGATGGGAGTATTGAAGATGTAATTCTAATTGCATTAGAATCAGATTATAAGTTTATAACAATCTATAGATATAGGCATCATTCTTTAATCAAGAAAACCTTGTAGTGATACTAAAATGTAGTGAACAACATTGTTTGATCTCATTTAAGCCAAACAACTTTCTGAGCAGATATTCTATATCACCTTATTTTAGCAAAGTCCTGCTTTATGTTGATGCATGAGAGCGTTTTTAATGCCTTCATTGTCTTTGACAATGATGATCTTGTATCTGACCATTCAATGTAGAAATATGTTGGTTTAAATTATGTTGTGTATGGCAATGCATCACTTGGCATATTCATTGTACTTTTCTGGTAATCATTATGCTATGTCCATCAGGGTCTGTGCCTCTTCCTTGGGCCATCAGAATGAAGATTGCACTTGGTGCTGCAAAAGGCCTTGCCTTTCTTCATGAAGAAGCTGAGAGGCCAGTGATATATAGAGATTTTAAAACATCTAATATTCTGTTAGATGCGGTACGTTCAATAATTATGCAAACAGTATCTTATTAGTATCTTTTCCTAATTCATCTTTCATTAAATTTCCAATCTGTTGCAGGATTACAATGCTAAGCTCTCTGATTTTGGTCTTGCCAAAGATGGTCCAGAGGGAGACAAGACTCATGTATCTACTCGAGTTATGGGTACCTATGGTTATGCTGCTCCTGAGTATGTCATGACAGGTACTTATGATCTAACTGTCACTTAATAAGTGTTCACTTTCTATTCTCTAAATTCTGTCTCAAAATAACTGTGACTTTCCTTTTTTGTTAATATTTATGCATGAATTACCAAGAGAGCATTAGTTTGTTACATACCCTTGAGTTTTTTACAACGAGAGCACATGGGGTATAAGAGGAAAAGTCCAACCCTAACAAGCTTATCCTTTTTATAAAAATGGGAGAGTGGACACTCATTTTGGGATGGAGGGAGTATTAGTTTTGCATTGCTTTTGTCATTTTGATTGCACTTTTTTCACTGATCTATGCGCTGCTTTCAAATTTCAATGTGTACATGGTGTACTGTTTCTATGTGTGTGTGCGTGCGTGCTTGCATGTGCACTGGAGGCTCTGAAACATTGATGTCAATGTCATGCATTTCTGATGCTTACTCCTAATGACTCACCACAGACTTGATGTGGTGGGATTAAACTGGTGACTGCTACATCTTTTGGGGTTCAAGCCCAAGGGTCGTGTAATGTTGTATTCTTTCAGGAGTAGTAATGTAAGGGAGTAGGATTATTTGCCCATCCATCTATACCTAACTTCAACCAATCTTGTGCACTACAGGACATCTTACATCGAAGAGTGATGTTTACAGCTTTGGGGTGGTTCTACTTGAAATGTTAACTGGCAGACGATCCATGGACAAAAACCGGCCAAATGGAGAGCACAACCTGGTGGAATGGGCACGACCATATCTTGCAGAGAGACGAAGGTTTTATAAACTAATAGATCCTCGCCTTGAAGGACAATTCTCAATAAAAGGGGCACAGAAAGCTATCCATTTGGCTACCCACTGCCTTAGCCGTGACCCAAAAGCCAGGCCTCTTATGAGTGAAGTTGTTCAATCCCTGAAACCTCTGCCCCATCTCAAGGACATGGCCTGCTCTTCATCCTATTTTCAGGCCATGCAAATAGAGCGTGTTGGGTCGTCCAACTCAAGTGGTAGAAATGGCATTAGAGTGCAGGCAGGGTTCTTAGCAAGGAATGGACAACCTACCAGAAGCCTGTCAGTCTCATCCCGAAATGGTCCACATGCCTCTCCATATCACCATAACCATATGCACAGGTCACCCAAACTCGACATCGGACAACCAAAACGCTGAGTAAATTCTTGCTCCTTCCATTTTCTAATGTCGTGTAAACTAGGAAAGGGGGGGTGGTATGGGTGAAAATGCTGTGTTCTTTGTAGGGAATGAGGAATGGAGAGACTAGGTTATGGGCATTAACATGAAGGCGACCGGGAGAAGGATCACCATAGAAGAGCTAGCTTAGCTGCATGTTGTGGTATGTAATTTGCTTCACATCCTGGCCTTCTGTCATGTTAATGTCTATTTTACTTGAACATTATGATAAAGTAAACTCTTTTGAATGTGTAATAACATTTATTTCAATAGAAGGAAATAGCAAACACCACTACCATACATCAAACAAACATAACAACAGATAAAATAGTAGAAGTTTTAAGAATGATGATTAATCGCTCCCGAAGCTCAATTGAGAAGCACTGAACTTTTGGTGACAGATGGTGTCAAGACGCTTGGCCATGTCAGATGTGAGGTGATTCCTCCAATCTCCGACCTGACCTTTTCTGTAGAATAGAGGGTTTATCCCCTGCTTGTTCACCTCCAAGTTTTTCATCTTATCGAAGCTACACAAATCCACAACTTTTTGTACCTCTCCTCGCTTCTCTTCCTCTGCCGAGAAAGGTTGCCCCAAAAACGCAGCCAATTCTTTGGTTCGACCCAAAGGGTCAGTCTTGAGATCTTCGTACTTCAAGAAAAGCACTCTGTTGGGCTCCAAGTTGGCCGCTTTCCAGTATTCCAAAACATGATCCCAGAAAGGACCATATGGACTGACCCCTGTGCAGAAGGCCTCAAACGCCTCCTCCAGAGGAACTGGTTGCAGCTCCGCCGGTCTCAAGCCCATCAAGAAGTGATACATTGACACGAACATGTCTTTTGGGTCCCGACAGACGTAAACAATCCGGCAGCCGGAGGTGAGGAGGGAGTGGGGAAGCAGAGAGAGAGGAGCGTGAGTGGCGAGGAGACGAGGGGATGGCAGAGATTCGGGGTCAGTGATGGGAGGAGCCCGACATAGATGGATCTCCAAGAAAGGCACCAATTTGTGGGAACTGGCATTGAGCAGCTGGTGGTTGGTCTCAGTGTGGCTTCTGTTGAGTATGGAGTAAGCGAGAGCCTTGAGCCAGGTGGATCCAGATTTGGGGCTGGAAATCAAGAAAACGTCAGAGGGACGAGGCTTGAGGTGTTGATGCAACCACATGCAACCTTCAAGACCGACGTTGGGTTGCAGCCAAAAGCCTTTGTAAAGATATAAATGCTCAGTTCTCCAGCCTTTGGCCTTGGGGAGGCAGGTTATCATCTCCCTGTAGCCTTGGTAGCATCTTTCGGTTTCTTCTTCTTCTTCTTTGCTCATTGCGCTACCCGGGAACTGTTGAGCAGTGATTATCTCATTGTCTGCCTCTGCCATATATGCCCAAATAGTAACTAATCAAACAAGGAAGCTATTGCTTGCTTCAATCTGTGTATATATTCAAGTCTGAACAAATATATATTGTTTTTCACATGCATGCATGGACACATTCTAGGCCTTTCCAACCTACCAATAAATATTTCAGATCTCTCCAGAAGATTTTGTTTCGCTAGACAAAATTATTGGGTTAGGTGTTAGTTGATAACATTATCCAGGAAATAATTATACAAGACAAGATAATTAATATAGATGTGATTATATGATTATTTTAAGAGTAATATAAATTATTATTGTTACAATATCTTAGTATTTGCTCTATGTTGAACTCGTCAAAGTAATCACTCAGCCTCTAAACCAGCATTATATACTGGCAAGCACAAGCAATGTTCACAAAAAGGTAAAGTTTTCAACCCCCGAGGCCATTTCCACTGTTTTGACGAATCCACGCAAGATGTAGGACCAAAGGATCGAACAAAGCAAGCCTAAATGAGGAACAGCGGAATTCACTTACAGTTCAAACGATGTCAAGAAACAAGCCTAAGAGATTGATTTTCATGGTTGTTTCCTCTTCACATTTGATAGAATTAAAATTCCCAAAGGAAAGAAATACATAAAATACCAGAGACAAGTTTGGTAGCTTTATACCTGTCTATTGGTGTCATAGCTGCAAGTAGTCATGAATCAACTCCAAATATATCGTTCTTATTCGTTCAGTTTTCCACTATGAATTCTTGAATTTCTATTCCAGTATGTCGGGCCCCTCCCTGTAGTCTCAGCACAACTTCATCTCCAACTTTAAGTGAGGTCACAGGAATGGCAGTCCTTTGCGACTCCTTTCCTACAAATGTGTAGTCTTTAAATTTGTAGAACAAAGTGAAAAACTCGAAGTCTGAAATAGCCACTGACAATGTCTGTCAGAACAAACCTTTATTAGGACTGATTAGAGCAACAGTTTCTGCATTCTGTAGAAGGATGCTGTAAATGGCTTGGTCATCAGAATCATGCTGCAGCAGAACAAATATAACATTACATCAGAATAAAATTTATGATGTAATGAATCATATAGGTTTCAAACCCAATCTAAGTGACCTGTATTATATACTAGATGCAATTATTTATAGATTGCCTGTTCAGCACTATACTGGGTCTCTCTATATATCTATGGCTCCTTGCAAAAAAAACAAAAAAACAAAAAAACAAAAAAAACAAACACTTGTGATGTAAAAACTGAATCCTTTTCTTCATGTTTCAGATATCTAAATGATGTAATATGCAATTGTTTAAAGGTTGTGTGAGTATACAAATTCCTTTTCCAAGCAACAATCAAGCAAATCTTATAAATTTGCAGAAAAACAAAGAACTTAGAAGGGTAGAGATAGAGAGAGGATCACCAGTGAAAACATCTCTCGACCTCTCTTGGTACATTATTAATGCATAGTAAAAAACAAGGCTTCTAAATATAAGCCTTATATGGATCACATCCCATTGATCATCAACCAGTCTAATCCAATTCTGAAGTGTATCCTCAATTTTCTCTTATGGTAAATGCCACCAAGAATACTCTAAGAATACTCTAATTACATAACAAGATCTCCTAACGAAGATTAATATATTTCAGTTTGCCTCGCTCACTTAAAATGCCAGTATGTTGAACTTCTACTACAACTAGTTGGAGCTACAAGAGCCCACATAATCAGACTTCCTAAATACACTAGTGCAATGAATTATCAAGCATTTTGAGAAGTTCAATTCATTTATATACTAGAACACGAGTAACAGCATAAGGACTATCCCAACGAAATGAAATAAACAAGTACATCATGCTGTGTTGGCATTCAATGCACAAACCTTTGCTTCCACAAGGACTAACTGTCTAGTTTCTATCTTTACACGACCAACAATTGCTGTCCTTTGCTGGCCTTTCTGGTCAACTACTATCACCTCTCTTCCAGCTTTTAACTCTGAAAGGTAACACGTCTTTCCTCCTGGAACAGCAACATAGGCATGTACAGGCCCCTGTTCAATAGAGAGACATGTAGTAAATAAGGCTGTGTAACTGTACAAAATGATGGTTCTGAAAAGCTCAATGTATTGAAGTTCAATGGCTATAAATTTAAAACTTCTTTTCATAGTGAAGTTCTTTTATTTTCTTTTTTCTTTTTAAGTAGTGAAGTTCTTTTTCTTTCTTTTTTTCAAATAAAAGAAGTGGAACTTCATTTACATTTCCCCTTCATAGGATAATATGTCAAATGCCCCATTCATTAACATTAAGATGCACTTTCCCTTGATAACCTTTTCTGTTACCCTGTATGATTCTAAATCCATATAGTCCAAAATAAATCAGGGCATGACAAAACTGCTGCTTCATATTCTCATTTAAGAACCTACCCAAAATTGGTTTTAGACGTATAAAGACCAATTGACTAATACTTAGAATATCTAAATAGACTCGTAGCAAATGCCATGAAAGAACAATTTCCACACATCACCAAAAAGTAAATAACTAGTAAGATAATCTCATCAGCAAACATCACCCAAAAGTTGGCCTTAGTTAAGATGTACCAAACAGAAATTCTGTTAAACTTATGGTCGCAACAAAAATTTACCAACCCACAAGATCAGAGCCCTATACAAGTATTACTATGACAATAGTTGCCAAAACATATCTTTGAAAACTCAGATGAAGACTCACTGCATTCACCCTAAAAGGCCTGCTGGCAATATAATTTGAGTGAAGGCACTCTGAGTGAACAAGGAATAGTCCTCTGGCAAATGATCCAACCTACAAAAAACAACCTATGTCATAATAAAAAATGATTGCATCATATAGGAGTCTGACAATGATGAATAACTAAAGCCACAGACATCCTTCCACTTAAACACACAAAAGAAACTAGATGCGAACCAGAAGTCCTTCGCCAGGTCGCATGAGGCTACAGAGATCCACACAAACTCGATCACCCATCCCAGTCATATTAACTTTTGTTACTGTGGCTTCAGTCAAGCTCAATGTATTGCTCGCTTCATTCCTTCTGTCAAAATACTCCTGATAATATTAAACAAGATAAGTAGCAATGTTTCATGACTCAAGAAGCCATTCACTAGAACAAGTTACCTTTAGGTCAACTACAGCTTTGACATCTTCAACTTTTAAAACCACTCCACCCAGACCTTGCTCTAAAGCCTACAACCAGAAAAATGGATCCTTTACTTAATGTCATGTTGCATCCTGAAGTACCAAACTGGACAACTTATGGAATTTGAGCAATGTAGAGCTTATTTTTGTTTCTCCCGCTCAGATTATTTATGAGGTACCTCCAGAAATATCTGTGCTTCTGAGGGACTCTTTGATATGGCAAATACTGTTTTCTGACTTCCTTGGAATGCTGCCACGATATTTTCTGCCGGTATTATCTAAAAACAAAAGACCAGGGACCGTATGAGTACTATGCCTACATGCTTCCAAAACAAAATTTGGTTATAGAACAACAATCAACAACTGGCATGCAGTAGAATAAACCCTCCAGCCTTGCCAGAAATACAGGTACCTGCCAATCTTGTAAATCAATCGCAATGTTATCGGCCAGCTCTTCCCCTGGTTGGAGCTGCTGTAAGTCCTGGGGACTCGAAACCTCATAAACAGTGCCAATTCTTCTGTTCTCATCATCCAAAATCTCTCCGCCCTCAATGAAAAGAGGACATATCAATGCAATTGCTGCACAACCCGACATTCCCATAATCTCAAAATTAGTTTTTATATGCCAGATTCATCCACACAGCCACAAGAATATAATCAAATATATGATTGTGAGTACATATTCATTATTACAAGCATTGTCTAATTACAACAAAACAACCCCATATACAGTATTGAGAACCTAATCCAGATAAAACAAAGACACAAGAAAGGTTCAATTAGCTTACAGGACCAGTCAGTGGCGAGTTCTCGCCGCCGAGACGAGAAGACGAAGGTGTTCCATCCTCTCTCCACGGCGGCAGTCATGACTTGCTTGCTCTCTGTCCATATCCAAACCCGCTTCGATTGCTCGTAAGTCTCTCCAGATGTCAATGAAGAAGAAGCGCGCATCGTGACGCAAGAACTGCGGCTCAAGCTCGACCGAAATTGAACAGCTTTACTACAAGTTTTAGGTCGCAGTCTATAGTTTTTATGGGGAATCAATCTGCAAATGCTGTTTGTATCTGCAAAATTGAAAATTGATAAAGTGATAAAGCTAAAACGTGTTTGAAATTAACATTTAAATAATGAAATGGAACAGTAATTGGAGGAAGTTGTGGCGACCTGATAGAGGAGTGAAGCAAGGGAGCAGGTTGGGGGTGATGGCCAATGAAGCAGAAGACAACACAGCCATCAAATCTGCAAATGAAGCTGCTTTGGTTGGGGATGATGCTCATTTTCTATTTTTTTTTTAGCCGTCTAAGCGTATCAACGAGGACTAGGCAAATCAAGGCACGTTGATACCAAGCGTTTAAGCTCTTTGAATTTTTTTTGAAGTATCGGGATTGAGCTTCCTTGACTAAGTTACGAGATGAGGTATTTGAAATTAGGGGTAATTACTGATGGACCTCCTTTGCTTAACATGTTTTTCATCTGGCACCCCTGAACTTTAAGTGTGAACTTTAGGCTATTCTGT
>JAYMTF010000630.1:0-32477 GCA_036897485.1 Pelargonium nanum | reverse complement strand
CGGAGTGGAATTCGGGTATCCGGATGGCCGGGTCGGGGTGGTCGGACCAGGAAATGTCGGGTTCGAGGAAATCGGAGAGGCCCAGGCAGCGGAAGAGGGTGGAGATGAGCTTTCTGATGAAACCCAGAAAAGAAAGCGTGTGGAGGAGCATTTTGGGGAGGAGGAGCTCTGTGTAGCCTACTGGGAAACCCATGGAAGATCCAATTGAAGAGCTTGAAATGGTCGGGTCGGTTCTGGTTTGGTTTGGTTTGGTGGGTGCTCTGCTTTTTTTGTGGGAGAGGAGGTGTATAGGAGAGGGGAGGAGAAGGAAAGAGGCGCAAGTATATAGAGGCTTGAGAATTGAGAGTTAGAGGTGGAAAAGACATAAATGGGTCTGGGTTTTGTGAGGAATGGCAGGGAAATGAGACATTTATGTATGACAAAAACTTGTGTTTGTCTCCCTTCAAGTCATGTTACTGCCCTCTGTTCTACACAACTCACCATCATGGATTGTCTATATTTTAGATTCCTCAAAATTCGTATATACTCCCATAACTTGGTACAAAGTAAAAGAGAGTAAAATGTCACGGACCGAGAGAACCGGATCTGCGCGACGCCTCAAACTCTCGCATTAGAGAGAGGGACCAGTCTTTTTCATAGGCGTCAAACAATATAAAACACATATCCTGGTAAAAGAGGTTATGCCTGGACAAGTAGTACACCGATCAATATCGTCTCACTAGTATAGGAGCATGTTGCATGACGAATATTACCTTTAAAACGCTTGGAGGAGACTCATTCTTTCATAACGTGACAAAAAAAGTATGTTATTTGCCACTCATCCAAGAATTTAGTCCAAATTATTCTCTTCAACAATGAAAAAAAAGTTCATCAAGAAAAATTAGTGTCACTAAATCTTTTTTCAATATCACTGTTGTAACACATAGGTCCATGAAAATTGATTAATGAATGATCTTCTTTAAGTTGGACAAATGGTCCATTCAAATAAATAAACTTTAATTTACTTTTACTTTTATCATCATATATTATTGTTAATCTACTATTCTATTTTCCTTCTCAAACTCTATTTGACATGTGAGTTAGTTGGTCATTGACTACAATTTACACAATTTAAATTCAATGAATTTAGTTCAAAATAAACCATGTTATCATGTCAACTATTTAAATTAATCATAACTTGTAAGTTTTACATACATATATGACAACGACGTGAATTTAACTGAATAAAATAAAAATTGAACGATGGACCGACCGACAAAAATAGAAGATTGAGTGATATCTTTTTGGAATTAGATCAATATTAACAAGGTACATAGAGCAATAGAGAAAAGAATAGTAAATAGTACTATTTGAAGTGTCCTAGACACAAATTAAGTAGGAGCATTTTGGGTTCCACACATGAATGAGCAAGCCCACAGCAGAGGTTATAGACATTGAAATCAAATAGGAAAAAGAAGGTGAAGTGAATTGATATATGTAGATGGTTGTTGTTGACACATCATGGTGATATTGTCACCTCTCCAAATTAAAGTGTAGGGCACCACCTAACACATCAAATATTGGAACCCTCATGAATATTATTAATGGTCTCACCTAATTGAATTGAGACAAAATTAGATCTCCCTTCCACACACCTTTATCTCATTCTCTATCTATTTTTCTCTTTATTTAATTTAACTTTGGGGCATGCACAAATTATTATTGATTAGGTAGAATAATCATTAAAACTTAACAAGCCGCTCTTGTCTACTCAGATTCACTTATGGGCATCATATGAAATAAGTTTATCAATTGATTTTCTTTTAATTTACAAACAAAAATCATACAGTATATAACTATATAATATTTAAACATTTTTACATATAATTTTCCATTATACTCGATATGCGTGTAATATAAATAAATATGACCCAAAAATCAAATAATCACACAATTAACTCGTGGATTTCTATATTTCAATAAAAAGGAGAGAAATGAGTGAAGGTTGAGGAAAGAGGACAACGAAAGAACAAGGAGTTTGATATAAGGTAGGCCTCACAATTTGAGTAGTGACATATGAAACAATACAAATACGACGTGCATTTGAGCGGATTTGAGTTCAACATAATCGAAATTGTATTGACGAACTCAATCTGTTTAACAATCGGTTTGATTGTGTCAAACCCGTTTAATCTATTTAATTATTCGGTTCACAAATAAGTTATTATTGAGTCACTTATTAAGGATAATTAAAAATGTAAGTTTTAAGCATATTGTGTTTCAAAAAAATGCTTATACGACTTAAACAGGTTAAATATATCGGATCGTGTCGAATCAATATCAACCAATTTACTTAAACTTGTTATTTGTCACTCATAAATAGTTCGCGTTATTCAACCTGCGAGTTTTAGTTGAGCTGTTTAATAGAATACTGAACTTTAAACACGACCATTACCCAAGGGATTGATTGGAGAGAGAGAGAGAGAGATTAGGTAGCGCAGCCCTTGGAGGGCAGCATGGAAGAAGAAGCAGCTAGGCATGCAAGTGTCCGATGAAGCCACGACAGCATCGGGCCCACTGAATGGTGGATGTACGGTGGTGGGGGCAGATTCCGACCGCCAGGAGCGGAGCTGTGTGAGTGAGTGAGGAATAAAGATAACGAGTCTCCACCTCAACTCTGCTTCCTTGTGTTGTTCACTTCACGTGCCTTCACTGACCCACCTCTCTTCTCTTCTCTTCTCTTCTCTTACGTTACGTTACACACCTCTCTCTTAACTCTTTTTTTTCACTTCTTTACTGTCAAATTATAACAACCTTTCCTTTTGTTGATTTATTAGATACTATATTAATTTAAAGTGATAAGGTTTCTGTACTTGAATAATTAGAATAGTTAAAATAAAAACTTGAGTCCCACGCTAGCTAGCACATTGTCATTTTGGCCCCATTAGGATGAGATTAACTGGTAAGCCAGCTCAGTTTTAATATCTTAACCCCAAAACTATCCCACTAGTGGTTGTTAATACAGTCAAAATCTGGGGTCATACCCATTTTTGTTAACTTTCTTGCTAGATTTAGCAATAAAGTGCGATTAGCTCCAAATTTTTGTGTGTACATGTTTCAGAAATTGCCTGCTTGCCAGCCATGTATCAAAATTAGATGTCAGATTATGTCTTGTGTTTCACGAGACACTGTTAGTGAAAAATCACCCACTCCACACTGTTAGTGCTGCCACTTTATTCTTAATGTATGTAGTGAAACAATATTTTGCACCCAACTTGCTTTTATTTACGCACTATTGCACAATTAAGTTGCAAGTAATTTAATTATTTAGCAAATGCGCGTAATAGGAGGAGTAGAGGACCTCTTCTCTTTCTCTTTTCCCTTTTCCTTCGTTGCTTTTGTGTTGGAGTTGGGCCAGTCTTTATAAAAGAGTCGTGAGAGTTTATTGACTAAACATAGAGTTGACTATTTGAGTTTCGGAATGAGTTTCAAGTTTGTTGTAGAAACTCAACGGTTTAATTAAGTGTGTTGATCAACCCAATCCGCACATCTTTCATGATGAATCCAAAATTAATCAAGTCTATTTTTATCGACGTAAAAGTATAATTTGAATTTTTAGTGCTCGTAGGTTCAAGTCTAGATTGACAAAACTGATAACATGTATAGATCATATGGTCTCTTTTTTTTTTTTTCGTATTGCACGCATGTCCTCTTCCCTGTATTAATTATGCTGTTTTTCCTGATTTTAGGCTCTAAACATTAATATTTTGTGCACATTTTTCTTCTGCATCTAACTCTAAAACACACTACAATACTACTACTTGCCTGCCAAATTAAGAAGTTGTTCCACTCTGGTTTGTCCTAGCAATTTCTTTACTGTTTTTGATGAAGTTGCAAAATTGTAATATATACTCTCTGTAGTTTAATATACAGTGCGTACAATGTATAAAAAGAAAACGAAACAGAGTGTGTAGGGTGTGTCCCCTCCGGCCGTCTAATGTGGTTTCCAGACTAATATTAATATAGTGTATTCTGCTTTTGACAGCTTATTCTCACACAAACTTTACTGTATCATCACCACGTTTTGTTCTCTGCAAAACAAAACCTCTGAGGACTATATTCTATATATATATTCCAATCCATGACGAATATTTGGGTTAGGGCGGGCCGTGCCAGTAATTACAATACTTAATTATTCAATTGTACGGTACTCACTCTCCGTAGGGTTTGTGTTAGCCTCCTCTGGTTTCTCAAATCTCAATTTATTATTGCAAATTCTAAATCTAAGTAATTAAATGGGTGGGGTAGTGCTAAAGAAAAACAGAGACATGGTTGGAGTTGAATTTGTTTGGATCCAAATCAACATTAGACAATACGTAGAAGATCGAAGAGATGGATGGATTTGGAGCTTCACATTGATTGAAAAACGATAAGGACAATAGACAATAGACATGAGTGAGATTGATGGGTCGTTTCGCATGTGAGCTGTCGGTTCCTTGCCTTGTACCAAACTCCATCCCTTCTCTGCCCAATCCATTATATACTATATTGCATTCATGTACACGTAAATCTGAGCTACATCACACATCAATTCATGTGACACTTTCTAGTACGTACACACCAAACAAAACTACACCGTTTCTACAGAGGTCCATGATAGTGAATATTTAATTAGAAGCTTTGTATGCACACAATTCCATTGGAGCTTTTTGTTGTTCATGACGCGTTAATGTTGTATTAAGATATATATGGGCAGCAGCCAACATGCATGGACGGTTTTAAATTAAACACTCTAACGAGTAATGACAGACCATTGTTGTGTTGTTTGTAATAATCTATTCTACATTAATTCTAAACGTATTAATTTTTTTTTTCTTTTACATAAACAAAAAACCACAACAACAATGCAGGATTTGTGGTGATAGTGGTGTGGAAAGTGATTGGTAGTTGCGAGAGAGAGAGAGAGATGCAATTTTCCTTTTCCTTTTTATATTTTGGATAATGATTATAGATAATTGAGTATTCAAGATTTGAAGAAGGTGGGTGAAGTTTGGTGGCTTCTCTTCTCCGCCATATTTATTAATTTGAACAGTCAATTATTTATGATTAAATCAATTTTGATAATAATAAAAAAGGTAGATAAGCTTGAAGGACCGAGTCATCAAAAGTTGACTCATATTTAATGATTTGACTTGGTCCATTTTATAGGCCTAGCCCATTGGTAGATCTCATCTGTGCACAATAAAGCCCATGACATTTTGCATTAACTTTGGATTATGAAGATCTGTTGGATTATTTCATTTCATTGGGCTTCTCTGGGCCTATATGGGCCATTGCTAGGTTTGCCCACCAAGACCCATATGGGCTTAAGTTAGAAACACTATCCCCTATGCATAATGTCGTTTCTTATGATTGCGAAACCTCTTAGGGGTCAAAATAATTGCAAATAATGGAACTTGTTTTGCAATTGTGACTAACTTGATGATAAAAGCTGAGAATCCATATACGAATACAAAAGAAAGTGAAACAAAGTCACAAGCGGCAACAAACAAACAAACAAACAAACAATCAATCCCGCCAATTCAACTTATGAACAATAAAAAGACAATTCTGTATCCACACACACAAAACAGAGTGGGTACTCCATTTATCTCTATCTATTTCCTTTTATAAAAAGATATTTGTGTTTGAAAATTGTACTCTGTTTTTGTCAATGTTGAACATGTGAGGAGACCAAAGCTTGTGAGCATCAACAAACAAACAAGAAAACATAGCATTTTGGAATTCAGGACTCATCTCTTTCGCATCCCATCTCTCACTTCTGCATATATTAATTGCTCTCTTCAGTACCTATTGGCTGTTTTCATGTCCTTTACTTCAATCCTTCTCGTTTCCACCGCCAAAATTTCATTTTTGGACAGATAAAAATATATCCTTTTTTTCTTCTCTCTTCAATAACTATTCTCTCTCTCTCCACGGTCTGTTTCTGATGCCAATGCTCTAAGCTAAAGGACAAGAATTTTGAATACATTTCATGGCAGCTGCTACAACTACAACAACCACAACAAGTAAGCATAGACGCTGCAAGTACCGCGAGACCACCATCTCTTCCTCCGCCACCGCAAGCGGCGTTGACCACCGCAAACTCGACCCACCAACTATTGTCTCTCCGGCCAACTCCTGGTGCTGTCCTGCTTCTTCTCCGGGGAGCCTCTCGTTAGTTATGGACTTCAGCGCCACGACCCTCTCCAATGGCCACTCCGGTCAAGAATCCTTCCCTTCCGGCTTCTCCAAGTTCAATTCCGCGCTCACCGCCGGGCTCCTAAACCCAATGTCGCCGCCGCCGCCGATTGATAAGACCCGATCGAGCCCTACCCTTTTCGAGATGATGGCTAGCGAGCCCGATATGCAGACCAGGACCCAGATCCAAGGAAACCCACTTTCCTCGAAGCCCCAATTTTCAGTCCAAGACAAGCAAGCCCAGACACTGCAACGGATATCGGACATTTTGGCTGCTCGGAGTCCGGGTAACCAGTTCAACGATGAGCCCTCGAGCGATATTAAGCTCACATTGAGTTCCAAAGATGGGATTAGCATTTCTCTGAATGTTCACCAGCAGATACTTGTTGCACACAGTCGCTTCTTTGCGGTGAAGCTCTCAGATCGGTGGACGAAGCAGCAGAGGTCGTCGCTGCCGTACATTGTTGAGATTGCGGATTGCGATGACGTCGAAGTTTACATCGAGACGTTGCGATTGATGTACTGTAAGGATCTGAGGAATAGACTCATGAAAGAGGACGTTTCCAGAGTTCTTGGCATCTTAAAGGTAATTGCTTTAATTTTCTTTTGATTTTTATGCTTTGTTTTGTTGCTGAGAAACTGTAGCTATATGAAGAAACTGTTCATAACTTAAGCATGTTGTTTGATCGTCACATTATGTATATGCTGGTTATATATGTTATCTATATGATTGTGAATTTTAGGGACAAGATTTTAGTTTATTGAGTTGGTTGGTCTTGTGTTTTCTAGGTTTCAGCAGCAATTGGGTTTGATGCTGGGGTTTTGACTTGTTTGGAGTTCTTAGAAGCTGCTCCTTGGGCTGAAGATGAAGAAGACAAGGTGGCTTCTTTGCTATCAGAGCTCCGACTTGAAGGGGTTGGAGCTGGGGAGGTTCTGAAGAGGGTCTCACTTGAAGCTACCAATTCTAGTGAAAAGAGCAATGAAAATGATGGAGTGCTTCTTAAGCTTTTACATGTTGTTCTTGAGGGTAAGGACGAGAAGGCTAGGCGGGAGATGAAAGGGTTGGTATCGAAGATGCTTCACGAGAATTCATCTCAGAATGATCTCCGGAAAGAGTCATTGTACTCGGCTTGTGATGGTTGTTTGAATTTACTATGCCATCATTTTCTAAAGGCAGCGACTTCAGACCTGCGTGAGGTGGGTCAAATTGCTCGGCAAGCTGATAACTTGCACTGGATTTTGGACATCTTGATTGATAGACAGATAGCCGAGGAATTTTTGAAAACATGGGCTTCTCAATCTGAATTGGCTGATTCACATTCTAAAGTTCCTGCAATTCATAGGTATGAAATTAGCAGAGTTACAGCCAGGCTCTTTGTTGGGATTGGAAAGGGGCAGCTATTGGCTTCAAAAGAGGCAAGATGCTTGCTTCTAAAGACATGGTTGGTGCCATTTTACGATGACTTTGGGTGGATGAGGAGGGCATCGAAAGGCCTTGATCGTCATTTGATTGAGGATGGTCTTAGTAACACAATCCTGACATTGCCTCTATCCCGGCAACAGGATATTTTGCTTGCCTGGTTTAACCGTTTCCTAAACTCCGGTGAAGATTGTCCCAATTTACAGAGAGGATTTGAAGTTTGGTGGAGGAGGGCTTTCTGGAGGCGAAAGGGCGAGCAGGCAAGCCCTCGCCAATTACGAATTACAGCTACAACCATTGAGCATCAATAAAACTATATAATCCAGTGAGGAAAGAAACTATCTTGCTCTTTCGAATTGTTCTCTCTTTACCTTGTTGTGATTGTTTTGTTGCGCTTGTCACGCTAATTGTTCTTTTGCTTATCTTCTTCCTTTCTAAACCGGGACCAGCAGTTGGTTACAAGGACAGTAGAATTTCATAGAGGCGGATGATCTGTTTGTTTGGATGCTGAATGTAGCCAGGTTTAGTCTGGAAGAAGACAAACACAACTTCCCTATTGTGCAGGGCATGAAACTCTATACAAACTGACTGTTCTTTGGTAGTGTCTTTGCCTGTTTATTTTCTTGGTTTGATGTATTATATTGAGATATGATAATCAAATGGAAAATAGTATCTGCATATGTTTGTGACTAAATAGTAGTGTTTCATATCTGAGAGATCTCCTTGCTAAGTGCCCAAGTCATCTACTCTATTCTTCGTAGCCACCAAGATGATGAGCATCATCAGTTTGTGTGAATTCATTAAGGAAACTAATCAGATTGTTCAGAGAATGTGCAATAACAATACAGATCATAATTAAAACAAACCCAAGTGATTATGTAATTTTTACTTTGGTGATTGTGGCTTGTAATGAAATATATAATACATGCCTTGTCCTGCTGCTCCCATTTATTTCTCCATACTGTGAATCCTTTCATCCTAGTTGGTAGATGTCATGGCTGTCTATTTATATTTATACTACAAGATAGAAAAACAAAACATATGGGGATGTAGCTCAGATGATAGAGCGCTCGCTTAGCATGCGAGAGGTACGGGGATCGATACCCCGCATCTCCAAATTTTTATATATTTTTCAATTTTTAACAGTGGCTAGGCCCAAACTATACTTTTGGGTTTAGGCCTTTGGTTTGGGTCAGCTATCCTGTCCTACTCCTAGTTTTATTTATGAGATGGTTGGGTTGTTGCACCACTGTTTTTTTTTTTTCTTTAAAAAAAATGCAAAAAAAATGTATCAATTAATAAAAGGAAGAGAGAGCTGAACTGTGGGGTAGTTGATACAATGGAATTGGTGTTGGAAGACTGAAGCTACAGTAAATGTCTTGTACCTGCATATACATTTGTACCACCTGCATCAATTGCAGCATCACATTTGTACCCATACATAAAATTAATGTACAAAAACTTTACTATATGTTCAAAAACCGAAATCGAGTAACTCAAGTACTTTGGAGGTTAAGCTCGTATGACACTTCGTGTAGTTTTATATTTGGCGACAGGTAATGTATCATCATATGTAAATCTGATTCTTGGCCTACTAAAAGAAATTTATTCAAGAGTAGTGACTAGGCATTGAACAATTTTGGGAATATGTATCTAGTTTTGGGCATTTTGGAAGATGAGCAAACTTGAGGTGCTTCAGAATTTGATACAAAAACCAAAATGAAGAATCAAAATCCAAAGAGAAGAGGAGCTTTCACCATTTTTGTTCCATTACCATATTCATTCAAAATGCCAAATTGCCTTCTCATATCAACACATTTTTATTTTTAGATTTTTGTGTTATAAATCAAAATACAAACACTATATGTATCTAAAAAGGAAGTTAATAAAGTCACCTTTTGATTGGGAAAAGCAAGGAGCATAAACCTTCCCACAATTGACAAATCTCTAAAGCCCACCAATTTCTTATGGCCACCAAAAATCCCAAATAATAATATACTAATTCTATTAAGGACCACTTTCACAACTATCTTTCCCCTCTCTCTCTACATGAATCAATGTCACATTTATACCCACTTTATTATTATTATTTTCAATTTCTATTATAAAAAATTCTACACAAGTACAATAAATGAGATGATTATTTAATAAATTATATCTAAAAATCAGTGAGTGTAATGAAAAATATCATTTATAGTTTTATACTACTTTTACTACATATATAGGCCTCACAAAATTTATTGGATACCAAACTAATATTCAAAATTATATTTACATATGAACATTTCAAATCATTTATCGTATATTTATTGTATTAAATCAAAATCAAAATCAACATTAACACATTTTTCATATTTAAGCCATGCCTAGTGATCTTAAACAGATATCCACCACATATTAATAACTTGTAAACAATGTTGAATTAGTTGATTGATTCAACTTGAACAACCAACACATCGATTAAAGTGACTCGGTCACATTAAAACAATTGATCTAACAATCCCAACAAATAAATATTGACTCAATCATTGGATATTAGATATACACATACATACATACACATGCTTAATTAATTAATTAAAGAACTATATATACCCGTATAAATCTTGCATATCAATCACTAGCAACTGATTCCAAATTAAACTAACCCTTTAAAACACGTTCTTGATTCCAATCTTGAAAAAACAAAAAAAAAAACTGCTCCTGCCAATGCCAAGGAACTAAATGTCCAATGGTGTATCTAATTTGAACCCCAAAACAAAAGTATAGCTATAGCTTTTATGTATGTAAAAAAAGAGTATTAAAATTTACCTATACCCTAAAAAAAGTACTGTAACTTATTTACCATCCCATGCACAGGAATGTACTGCTCTCTCCTTCATTAAATGATTGTTTTGTTCTTCTTCTTCGTCTTCTTCTTGTTCTTGTTATTGTTCTTGTTCTAACCAGCCAAGTCATGGAGCAACTGAGCTCCCATGAGGTTCCTGTACGGCAGATTCTGTCCCTCGCCGTCCAGCATCGTGTACTGTACCACCGGCTGACAATCCTCCATCTGATCATGCTGCTGCTGCTGGTTCTGGTGGTGGTTCTGGTGATGATCTCTCGGATAAAACAGCGAGCCCTGCGACGCCGGCGAGAACGCCAGGCTCACGCCGCTGTTGTTCCCGTGCTGCTGCAACCCTAACGTCAGCGACACGCCACCGTTAAAAGTGTTGTCTTGACCAAAAGAGACCGTGTTAACGTTGTGGTTGTAGTTTGCGAAGTCCAGCTCCATGGCTCCGTAGGACCCATAGTTTTGTTGGTGATGTTGCATTTGCATTGCAGAAGTTGAAGCTGAGGCTTTGTTGGTGGTCATCATCTTTGAGGACGAGTCCTTGTCCGGGTTGCTGATGATGGAGGAGAGACACTCGGAGTCGATCCGGACGAGCTGGTCCGGCGTTGGCTTGTGGTCTTGCTCGTGTTTGTGGTAATGATGATCCGGCCGGCCGCCGCTGTCGTCAGCATCGGTGGTGGTGATGCCATCAGAGGAAGCTCCCATGTTGTTGTTGTTGTTGAGGTTGTCTTGTTCTTTTGTTTCTTCTATGTACATTTCTTCAACCATTGGCTTCCACAGTCTCACTCTTGCGTTGATGAACCAATTGGACACCTATAATACATATATATGTCAAAAACAATGTCATTATCATCACCATTATTTTACAACATATTATACTAATAATTAGTACTATAATATGAAACTGTGGATCCAAGAAAGATATGTGTCATTGATAATATAAATTAATGGGTGTGGGGGATGATTAACAATTAAAAAAATCAAACATTTTTTTAAAATTTGTAATAATATAGAATATATATAATATAGTAGAGATTATGTGGACGTGCCTGGCTTCTTGAGAGACCTGTTTGGCGGGCTAGGATATGCTTATCAACATCGCTTGGATACCTGCAATTTCAAAAGTTCAATGTTACAGAAAAGATATATTTTTTATGCAAATTAATGGGTCCTATGGGGAAATAAATAACAAGAACCAAAATGTTTATTTTTGTTGCAATGGAACGGAGATGGAATCTGAATGGTGTCGAACAGAAAGTAACAAAACAGTGTGTTGTTATTGCAAGAAAATGATTGAGACAAGACAGGTACGAGCAGTAGTAGTAGAAGGGTTTTGAAGAGAAGGAGCAAGAGTAGCAGCTAGCTAGTGCATGTGTTGTGTTTGTTTCTTTGCTCCAATGGTGAAAACAAACATTTGATACTCTCACTGAATCTACTTTTGGTGTTTATTTGCTTTTATGTATACACAAAAGAGGAATATAATGATTGATGCATCGATCGGACACTTACGGGTGGAGAAAATGTTCGAAGAGCCAAGCTCGAAGAACCGAAACCGATCTTTCCGGGAGGCCTCGCTGTGGCCTCCATGGATGCGACTCCATCATCGTCATCTGCTGGAACGCTCTCTGTTGTCTCAGGGTTTGGTCAAGAACCCTCAGCCTCGGCGTCTCTCCTCGGCTGGCTCCCGGAGCCACCGTGTCTTTCTCGCCCATGGCCTTCTTGGTGGCCTGAATCTGACTCACTATCCCATCTCTCAGGCACCGGAAGTGCCGCGACATGGCCTTGGAGGCCAATGCTGAGTACACGGTGGCCGCTCCGTTCCCGGCGGCCGCCTCGAAGACTGACACCACCGCCTTCATTTGATCACAGTAGTGCCTGTATCTTCTATCCACCTGGTTAACAACAACTACAACGGTTAAAAAAAATGGAAGATGGAGATGAAAATTTTAAAAAAGTGAAATGGAAATTAGAAAGCAAGAAGTGTCACGATGCGGGCATTAATGGGAAGGCCCGCAGTCGCACAATTAGTTCAAGAATCAATCAATCAAAGCAAGCAACTACCGGTTACAATAAAAGTTGCCTCTTTTTCCTCTCATTAATTTTGATTTTATGGGAGTGAGATCAATCAATCCATGGATCAGTCAAAGATTAAAAATAAAAATAAAAGAACTGCATGTTTTTATCTGTGCAAAAATAAAAATTATGTTCATGAACATGGTGGTGTGTATTTAGGGTATATACTATATACTATATACCTCTTCAAGCATGGAAAGCAGTTTAGCTTTTCTCTTCTGCAATTCAATTATGTCGAGGGAGTGAAGAGATGAAGATGAGTTTTGGTGCTGATGTTTGTTTCTTGAAGAAGAGCTGGTGCTTCCGTTTCCATTATCAACATCGCTCTCTAGCAACTGCTTGTTCTTGTTGAGCTTGTGCTTTGGTGGGTCTGTTTGCTTAGTCCCGAGGCTGCAAAACTCGTTGAGAAGCTCCTGTGCCGGAGCCAAGTACTTTGAGTTCCGGAGCTGAAAATTCATCATGCTGTTTTGTAGCTGCTGTCCTTGTAAGCTAGCTTTTCCCAAGAACTCATGATCACTCGTCATCATCATTTGCTGCTGTTCATGATGCTGAAGATTTTGCGGCGATTTATTGAAGAAGCCGTTTCTTGTAGCAAGAAACCTCATGTGATCGACGTGATCGTGATCTTGTTGGTGTGCTGGGGTGGTTTGCCGGAGCTCGAAGGACTGTAGGCCGATGCCGGAGGGGTTGGTGGAGGAGAGAGAGAGCGAGAGGCCTTGACTCGGTCGCTCGTTTCCTTCGCAAGGAAACACGCACCGGAGGGACGAGTCGTCCACCAGCAACGACCGGTTGGTGCTGTGGTGGTCTTGCCAAGCAACCGCCGCGGATTGATCCATCAGATCACCGCTGGTGGCGTCGAACTGATCTTGGTGGTGGTGGGGTTGGTAGAAATCGCTGGTTGACTCGTTGTTGATCGTTTTGGAAGAAGACGGACCAGCCGCTGCGGCGGAGGACGGGTGGTTTTTGCCGAAGAAGCTCTTCCACATGACGGAGTTGCTGTCGGGGCCCTGGTTCTTGGAGAAGCCTATCATCTCCATGCCGGTGGTGAGGTTGAAAATCTCGGCCGGGTTGGATTGGTCGAAACCGGCGGCGGAGGGTTGGATCTGGTGGGAGAGATGCGGGTTGTTGGCGGCGGAGGAGACGTCGGAGTAGCAGAATCCGACGGAGGAGGACTTGTCCTCAAAAAGCTCCCGAGCCATATTTAATTGAGTAACTGTATAATAGTTTGATCAAAGATGGATAGATCCAGAAAAAAGAGAGCACCATTAAAACACAGTTAAAAAGCTGACTTTTTGATAAACAAAATAGGAGGCACAAGATACAACAATAAATGATCGAGAGCATAGCAAGTGGGTTGCTTACCAGAATGAGAATCAGAATTATGAATACTAGCGTTGTTGGTGGTGAAGTAGTGAGAGTTGGTGTTGAGCTAAGAAGAAGCAAACATGACATGGCATGAGAAAGAGAAACCAGAGATAGTAGCTACCTATCTATCTATCTGGTAAGTAATCAGATAGAGATTATGATGATGATGATGATGAGCTCTTTCTCAGGCCACACCCAGATGAGAGAATCATCATTTCAATTTCATTTTCATTTCATATATGTCTCTCTTCTTCTGCTCCTTTTCTCTTCCTTTTTTTATCTCTCTGTAGCTCCAACCCAAGTGGGTCAATGCTGCATGATATAAATACATCCAAAATGGACTTCCTACTAATATATAAATAAAATAAAAACCCTACCCTCCTCAATTATTTCATATTTATAGGTAATATTATTATAAAAGTTACCTTTATAAAAACTGAGACACAATAACAATTGAATCGGATTGAATTGAAGACGATGGTCCTATGTTTGCCTGGTACACAAACTACAAGCCGCCACATGATGATTTTTTGATGTTGTTATTAATTGAAGGTAAACCAAAAACCAGACAGATTCATGAGTGACTGAAAATGTATTGGAATTTCTTTGAGACATTAAAATGGGATTGGTGCGAATCCCAAGAAGTTATATATACCTAAGTAGGAGTTGTTTCCAGGCTTTTTAGAGTGGTGGGGCTGTTCATTTAGGTTTAGCAGTGTGAGTTTCTTTTCTGATCTGATCTGAGAGATATTATTAGCAGTAAAACAGAGCACTGTCAAGAACAGTGGGAGGTCTGAGTCCAGAGTTGATGAGAAACAAGACAGAGCAGGATTGCAGGAACAGAGAAGGAGGTGTATGTGAGAGAGAGAGAGAGACTGAAGCAATTGGTTGCCAAAAGAAGGGACTGTGGAGAAGAGGAGATGAGGTGGTCCAATGTTTCTCCATCTAATCTCTTATATGTATTTTGATTAGTATTGAAAATATATGTATGAGAAATAAACAAGTCCACCACCAATGCAATGCTTGTGTTCCTTGTCTCTTGGGACCGCATACCATTCTTTTGTTTTCATTTTTTTATGTTTGATAGATGAATATCATCATCAACCTACCTTCCTCCTCATGCATGTGTATGTATGTATGCATGCATGTGTATATATGTCCACTCCACGCGCACCTCACATACTCTCTCTTCTCAACCCACCCTACATACAATACAAGTATGTAGTTACTACCATCTATACATATATACAACATACTAGTTTATTGTACATACAAACAAACAAGCATATAAAAGTATCTTTATATATTAATACAAGGATACGAGTTAAAAAATTAGCTTACGTGAAATCAACTCAATTAGAAGATAGTATCCCGTTAAATTTTCAATCATACTCATGTCAAAGATCTTTTAAAGGGGAACCGCTTGCTAGATCGTTGTTTTTTCAGTGATATGAATAATTATTTTACTACAATTTTTAAATAAAATAAACAATTATTTTGATACGCCATAAAATCATATTTGATTGTTACTCTCAAGAGAAGCAAAATGACCTTTTTGACGATCACTGCCTCACATATTAGCTGCCATGTTAGAATCAATATTTTGTCATACAATGCAGCTGATCATTCCGCCTTTTAACATCTCTTTCAAAACTATTATAAACAACTCCTCTTGGTATGCTTTGTCATCCTATTAAAAACCGAAGTTTTTTCTTAATTTTTCTAGTCTTCGTTATCTCTTTACCTGGAGAGCATGTGATTTAATTTTTCGTCAAGACACACTCCTGACTTTATAATTGTAACTCAACACTACATTAACCCTTTATCTAATATGTCTCAATAAAATCATAGTTGATTTTTTTTTTACCTGGATTAACTTAACTTTTTATTTGCCATGCAAATTGACTCCAAATATGAGGAAGCTATCAACTTTCCACAAGTCACAATCTCAATTACTAAAGAAAATGAAAACAAAATTCATCTTTTTTGAAAACGAAGATAGAGTATTGAAAGAAAGAAAAAAGCTAGTTACCACAAGTGATTTTCCATTGGTTGGCTAATGAAGTTACATTACTTAAACTGCATAAAAAATCAACATTTCATGCACCCTTCCATTCTCAAGATACAAACTCCACATCATTTTCAAGCCCAATAACACACACATGACACACAGTAGTTGATGGATGGTGCACGCGCCAAAGGAGAGCGAGTGGGGGACTTTATCCCAAAACAAATTGGGGGTGGCAGAGCTTTAATTTTTGTCCGTTAAAAGCAGGTGGTCCTATAAACGAAGCTTTCTCCGCCGCTTGCCATTTTGCTCCTCCTCTCGCTGACGTCACCACTCTCGTACTTTGCCCAGGAACATTGCGCACCCCTGCGCATCTTTTCTTTTCCAATAAACCCCTGCACAAATAAATAAATAAATAAATTTAAATATAATTATTGACGTTACTTGATGAAAATATCTAATTTTTATAGTAAAAAAAGAAAAAGAAATTGAAGATGTACGGAAATTGAAGGGGTCAATTTGGGAGCGTGGCAGAGAGTCTCCACAAAAAACGGGGGATTTAGTGAAAAAAGCAGAGACTGTGGTTTTGGTGTGATCAGAGTGCATTTTAGAGTTAGTCGAAACTCGAAACTAGGTAAAGCTTAGCTAAGCTACTGCTGCTTCTGCTTCTGCTACTGATTCAGTCTATATACTTTTTCTCTTTTTCATTTTCTAAACCAATTAATATTGATAGGGAATAGAGTGGTCCATGTTTTTTGTTTGGACCATCCTATCCCTATCTATCTCTCTAGTGCCAAAATATGGGCTTTATAGGTCGTCATGCACCACTGTGGTGGATCCGTAGTCATAACCATTAACATACATACATCTCTACATACATAGCTAATAGCTGGGGAGAGAAAAGACTTTTTTATTATTTATTTATTTATAAATATATGGTCAAGATGATCATCATGATTGTGATGATCAGACGGATTGGAGCTACACACCTACCTAGGGAAGACAAGTGGAGCTTTTTTAGGAACTCAAAAGTATGCAGATCAGATGGATCTCAGGCTCACTTATAGGAGGTGGAGGATTTGGGACCATTAGATCATCCCTCTCTGGCTGTGCCATTAAAGCCACTATATTGCTTGTAGGGGTGGTCCATTACTCCATTGTTTATAAATATATAAATATAATTGTTTAATTTATATTTAAAACGTGTACTTTACCACTGTTACGCTGTACGGTGCTTTCTGTTTATGATTTGTTGGTTTTGAACGTTACAACATTGTAGCTAGCTACCTCCTTAATTATTCTAATTTTTCTCTCCGCATCCCATGATTGATTACACAACTATTTACAACTTTACGATAACGTACAGGTTTTTATTTATTAAAACTAATATTCTGAGCTTATTGTAACTGTTTATTATACTGCATTGAAGGTCACAATTTAATTGTTCACTTCTATATGAAAATAAACCCAAAATCAGTTTCTATCATTATAATCACCCATCTCCAAATAGAACAAGGCTTGAAATCAGTCAAACTAATTAATTCATCATACTTCATTACATATTTTTATTTTACTTTGTAACTCACAATTAAACACTTTAATCTGAGCAACTTGACTCCTAAATCTTGAATGTTCATAGATATTACCAATAATGAAAAACAACTTTCACCAAAAAAGCACGAAACTAACACAACAGTTGAAAACAATAATAATAGTCAACATACTCTCACAAACTATCATATTGTGAAGACAAGTATAATAAAGAGACATCTGGAATTATTTTTTTTATCTATAACGGGACATCATACTCGAAGTAACAATGTTTCTCACTCCCCTTAGAGAGTGTCACCCTAAATCCCACCCCACAAATCTCACCCCATACCGTCGACAAAGAGTCTCGAACTTGAGACCTCAAAGGGAATTCAAAGTGTTTTAACTATTTGGCCCATCATGTATTGGCAAAAGATAATTCAAAGTGTTTTAATTATTTGACTCAACATGTATTTACAAAGAGACATCTAGAAGTGAATTGACTATTGAGTAGCAGGAGTCAATGGCGATAATAGATCTGAACACATGAAAATCTACTCTGCTTTCTATAATCCAACTACTGAACAAACTAAGCAAAAGGACTAATGTTTTTATTTTAAGTTTATACAATCTAAAATTAAATAAAATTGTATTCTTAGAGTATTTTCGTTTTGTAACATAAACGTTCCTAATTGCGTGGTCAGCCAGTAGTAGAGCAGTAGCACTGTGAAGTCCAAAATAAAAGCCTATCTGAATTAAAATATGGCCCACAAAAGAAAAATAAAAAAAAAATAACATTATTGAGTTTGGTAGCCGTTAAAAATGAAGCACCTACTTGGCAATTGGAAAAACTATATATGTACATGAAAGTCTTCACCCAAATTTGTTTGTTGAATGGACTGTCAAAATCTGATTGATACTTTCACTGATCAAACCCAAACCAATTCAAGAACCCAATCATCTTCAATTCTTTCATCCAATTGTTGAGCATCAAGGATGCAGGATCTTGATGATGATGAGAGACAAGTTTATAAAGACACTAAATAAATTAAAATAACTACTTTGGAAATGTAGTGAAAGTGAAACAATTGGACCCATATTTGTAACTATTTCACAAAACAAATACTCATCTTCTCCTCCTATTTTTGTTCTTACTCCAAAAACCACTTTCCCAATTGGTTACTTAATTCATTAATTAGCATCATCCTCTTCTCCTATATCAATTCCATTTTTAAGAGTAAAATTAAATTAGGGCTGTTTAATTACACACTGAGAATTATATTTTTGCATGCAATAGATATTAATATGAGAATTATTTCAAAACATTTACTCTTTTCATAATGTGTTTTTGGTCACACAAATGTAGGATCCAAAATTGAATTCAAAACATATAATGCAAAGGGTATAGCAAGTAGAGTCTCATAGGTCATGTACTTTAGATATAAACATTTATGTATGAGAGTGGTAAAAAAAAGGAGGACATGAACCTTGAAATGAACTAAAAGAAAAAGGATACGAGGAACCCCAAAAAAAAATGTAGAAAGTTGCTTTGGAAAAGAAGCCATTGGCTAAAGCTACAAATATTAACCTACCAAAGAAACAATAATACCAATAGGTTAATAGCTTGGCTTGGCTTGGCTTTTGCTTCAAATTTGTTGTGCCCTTCTTGTTTTCCTTCAATTCTATATACAAAATGTGGAGGACACATTTTGTCATAAATCATTAAAATTGGTATTTTCTTGGGTGGCTAGCTAGCTATGTCCCTAATAATAAAGCCTCCCCACACACCCAATTACCTATCTTTGCGTTTGTGGTCCAACCACCTTTATTTTCACTTTTCTTCACACATTTACCTTTGCATATGTGAGTACTTCACTTAATTTACAAATATTGTTATCACTAACAAAAGTTATCACCAATATTTACTCCGTAATATATATGGAGCTTACCGGATTGTGTCAAATATGAAAAGGTCTCCTCTAAGTTGGACAAATTTTCTATCTTGTTTTACTTAAAATGACGGTTTAATTTGTCTTTTAATACAAATAAATTTTGTAATATTACAAACTGATCTCATGACCTCTTAGTAATATATAAATATATTGATCGTTCACTCTACTTGTTTTCAAGGAAGACATTCTTAATGAGGCTAGTTTGGATCACTCAAATATTGGTTATACTAATTCTCAAGACAAAAGGAGACATCAATCTCCAAAACTTACAATACTTAATTGTGTATCCCTAAAGTGGTTCGTATAGAGAAAAAGAGTTGCCATAATCAAACTGTGAATTCAGTAGAGATGCTATAACTTTCTCAATTTACCACATTCATAATAATGTGCCAATCAACTCAAGATTGTCAATGATACCGAAAATTACATAACGATTTGTTAGCACCAATCTTAATATCACACTAACTAAAATCTCCTTAATTTTTTCCATAATATAAATAAAATCAGTCGCTCTAAAATGAATCTGACTCAAATTAAAAATATACCAAGCTCATGTTGGGGCATGAAATGTTGAGTGCAAGTTTGGACAATAATCGGCCAAAGTGTAAATGTAGGTGGAGAAAATTAAAAATGATTAAGATAGATTAGCGTCCAATCAAATCAAGGGAGTGATGACGTGGCGGATGCAAGGGGGGTGGGTGGGCCAGCAACAACAATTAGTAAAGAATGAGGATAACATTGACAAATGACTGAGCAATAGAAGAAGAAGTCACCTATTGGGCCCCACAAAACAGCAGCTGAGCTTCGTACACGGTTCATCATCATCACACCGTTAAATTCTAAATCTACGGAGTGGGGCCCATTCTTTTTATACGAATATAATTGGCCATCTTAACTGTTTGTACCGTGTGAGCGTATGATACACAAACTATGTTTTCGAAGAATGCGTGGTTGGACTTGGGATAGGTTCACGGAGAAATCTTCCGTTTACATTTAATTTAGACTTAATAATGTGAAATTTTATATTATTTCTCTCATTGCTGATTTATTTTTTCTTCTTTTCTGAGGACTATTTTGTTGGTTAGCAACTAATTAAATATCTCAAAAAATTGGGTTTCCATGCAAATATATGTATTTAAATCATTTTTTTATGAAGAGGCGTCATATATTATTCATTGAATCAATGAATATATTAACACATTTCTTCCCTTGAATAATTAATTTTAAGGTCAAGTTAGCAATTAAAAAAATAGCATGCTATATTTTAGTGTTATAACTTATACGGACTATAGCAATTAAGTAATAGATTCCGTCCTACATATTTTGTTTTAGAAAAATACAATTGGAAACATAAATTTCCCAACAAAAATATACTCCGTAATTGAATATGAAGATAGCACTAAACAAGTCAATAACTGTGCTAATAGAATACCAAAATATTAGTAATTTGTATGAATACATAGAGATGTAAATAAGAGCTACCATGAGTGTGAGTTATATTTTAATGGATTGTCATATTATGATTAGTTTTTTATTTATCTTTGTATAGGAGAGAATAAAAACTTTAATGTCAAATGTTATTTGGTTTTGTCTAACCTTAACTAATGCTCACCAGGATATTAAAATTAATTTATACTCACTCAAAATCATGAATTCAGTAGTTTGTTCCACTCCCACAAATTCACATGCATATTGTGACCTGCGTACGTATACGATTCTCATACCATGGATGGAAAGTTATGCAAATACTATTCTCTTTCTAGTTATCCCTAACGCTCAAAGCTCACCCTCATCTAGTTAACAAGAACTAACACTATCAACGCGCTCCCACACTCATGTAATGCTCGTATTCCCGTGTTCCCAATGCGCATTGTACAACCTCACACATGTTTTAATCCTAACTTAACGATTTAAGTAAGGCTTCATAGCCACCTTGGCATGTTGACAACAATATCACGTCCCAAAGGACCCCACTGTCATGCCATCACAACATATTCGTCTCGCCAACATGACATCATCACAATCTCATCCAGACGTTACAATTTTTATTATGGCATAGTTAACAACCAATCACGCAATGTTACATCATCCTTATCCTTTACTTTATTTTGTGACTATAAATCTTGCATCAATACTCGTTGTTTTGACCCGGTTTAATGGAACCCATCAAAAGCTATATCTTATTTTTGTGCTAAATTATATGTTTGTATCACTAATTCATTCATTCAACCGATTAAAAATAGCATTAATTTTATTTTATACCAAAACATAGTAATTTTCATCCGATTTGACACTAATCTTCGTATCATTGGGAATTTAAAATTAAATAATTATAGTAGGGCAAAATATATCTTATTTTCCAGAAGTCACCGACAGGAGTAAAGTCAATGCTAATGACAAAGTATAAAATGATAAGAAATATTAAATCTGTTTCCTAATGCTGGGTTTCTTCCTATCTTTTAAAATTTATGTATACCCTACTGCTTCACCACATTTATTTTGAATAAAATACATTTGGTTTATTGAACTTGCACGTATGCTATTAAATATTATTACCAATTATAGTAGTATATAAATAAATAAATAAATAAATTTGTTGTGAATCACAAGAAGTTTCTATTCTTTTTTACTTATATGTTAAGTTAAATCTTTTGTTTATTAAAGATCAAGACCTTGCTACCATTATCATTGGGTGAAGATGAGAAACAAAGGTTTTTGTTTTGTACAAGTAGACAAATATATGAAAGCTACTCTGAATTTTCTAGTTGGTTTGGTTTTTTCTTGAATTAAAAATAGATAAAGATGATGCATGTACTAATACGAAGTAAAACAAGCTACCGTCAATTTTTATTGAAATTTTCACACCTCCCTTAGATAAGGTTGTGTGTAACTACATACAAGTAGTTATCCACTAGTTACTCATTATAATAAAATTATTTATGTTCATTATTGACTCAATTGCTTATTGCTTAGTGATTAGTGATCATTTTAATTATCTTATTCAAGGTATTGGTATATAAATTTGAACTTTTTTTATAACGAAAAGTACCATTTTATTAAAACACCAGTACATCCAAATGAGCACGTCAAAGAGACCGAGAACCTACCTCAAGCACGTGTCACTTGATTTGTAGGCTTACCCGAACGACACTTTTAAATTGAGTCGTAATAACAATATCCTGAATTATCAAATTGAAAGTATTGGAGTTTCTCCCTCTGCCTAACAATCAAGCCGAAGACACTAAAAACCTCCCCCTTAGCCTGAACAATCAAGTTGATAGCACTGAAAATCTCTCTCAACTTGAAGAGCACGAACAAATGAAAATGGAACAAACTCATAAAGAATTGATGCCACCCCTAGGATGCTAACCAATCTAAAGCTTCCCGAGTTGTCACTGCCTCCACAACCCAAACTTCATTGAAACCTGAGCCGCTGACTCGAACTCTACTCCAAACTCTGCTCAAAATATTGTGAACAACCCATTCTGCACAAGTTTTGTTAAAATCTTGAGAGAGTGTACCATCAACATGAAGCTTAAGATGACCTCTTGGAGGCCTCTGCCAATCGCTTCTCGCAACCACCGAATTTCCCATCTGATTCGGCAGCCAACACGAAAGCTGATATGATGGCGCCTTCCCTATAGCCGGAACTACAACACTTTCCAAAACTCATCGTCTTAACCTAGAGACAACTCACTTATTGCTTTCACAATATTTCTAGTCATAATCGTTCCCAACTCATATTGCTACTCCGCTACCGATCGACCTAGCCAAGAGACTGACAAACCGATAAGAAAAAACACCGCAAAACTTCGTCGCTCCCACAACGTGAATCCTAAACTTAATATTAAAGTAAGAGCTCGTTATAGCGTGAGATCACTCCGAATTTGAGTTTTTGGCTCCAATTGAGGTTATATATATTTATATGTTATTAACCTCCGGGTGTTCAACGTAGGTCTATAATCTACACGATATCAATATATTTAAGTCGTACCACATTCATACTAATTCTCGTATCGAGCTGGGAAGAACTATAAGGGCGACAAATCTCTCGCTACCAACTCTTAATGGAGCTGCATATTAAGAGATATTAATTAATTTTTACTTTTGTTCACTTGAATTTTCATCAAACTCACTATGGTTTTATGAGATAGGCTGAAATTGTGTAGTTGCTACCTTGAGTTGGTACTTGGAAGGTTATATTTTTATGGAATCTTTGTCTATTTTGTTTCACAGTTGTTTCTTGTTTTCTTATATCTCCTCTAAGCCTTTTGGATGGCTATTGCAGTCAATTGTCAATGTTATTACATGTTTTTAGGTTCAGAATCACAACAACAAACTGAAACAGAGACAGTTGATAAAATTACAAGTCCAATGACCACTTACTTCCTTGTGGAAAAATGTCATTTCTTGGCTATTTTTCCTAGTTTTGCATGCTATCCAAATTCCAGAAAATGAATATAAATTTCAAATACATTGACAGATGTTCTCATCTCACAACCCTTTTCTTATTTTAAGATAAAGTTTATTTATTTATTTAAGAATTAAAAAAAAGAGATAAAGTTCTCACTTTGTTTCAGTATAACAAATTCCAAATAAATACATTATAGAATTGCATGTCAACGTTAGTGTCAAAGAGAGTTTGATTGTGAGCAATATTTTTGGATCACCAGTAACTCCATAATACAATGAATAATTGTACTACTAGTTTATGCCCATTCCTCTAAATAATCGTCAAGCTTCTTGTCAATGACCATCTTTAGCCAATCTAACACCTCAATGCTTTAACATATGTACAGCTGTGTTTGACATTCTAATTAAGAGCATTATCAAATTAAAATTAATCAACAAGTATTGTGGCATTGACTAGTAATTTGGCATGAAACATAATAACAAAAAACTTGTGGTTAACAAAAAAGAAAAAAAGAGTTGCTTACCCTAATCCTTCAATTTCCTTGGAAATTGCCTACTGAAACTTTCCTCGGCTCTTCTTAAATCTCGATCTTGTGGAGGATATTCTTATGTTTAATTCATTATCATCGGTTATTACATATTTTGATGAATATAATATTGTTTTGTATTAATTATATCTGACAACGTAGATTGTGGTTCAAAATGTGTTAGCAAAAAATACATGTGAATCTTGTTATTTTTGCTAGTTATAACATGTTTTGTTACTTAATAGAATAGAGTAAAAGCGGTAAAAGTATGTCGTATAAATATACATGAGTTTTCTGACCCGACATATTTTATGCCTGCGACCCGAAATGCCCGGTCTACTATTAATAGCAAATGTAATTTGCACAAGAAAAATGATTGATTGATGGGGCTAATTTAATTGGAATTTATAGCCCAATTTCATTGGGGTGATGTGTATTGTAGACTATCTAAGTAATAAAAAAAGGTACTATTTTAGATTTTGGGCCAATCCCCAAGTTATATCAGAATTGGTTTTACTAAAGTTAACAATCAGTTCTATTTATGGAACTGGGAGCCCAAAAATTGGCCGAAACTTGATGGAACTGGGTCAAATATTCCATACAAAATGGACCAGCTACGCTGGGCCTGGGCTCTCAAATCGTACTTGACTCGCAGAAATCATTTCCTGTTCAGCAATCGGCTCTAGCAAACCGTCTCGTACCCCCCAATAGTCCCATTCACGAGCTCGCAACTGCAGAGCACTTCTTTTTTGTCTCTGTTTTGACGTTGGCCGTTGGAGGATCTTCTCGATCATCGTCTTCAGAGGAAGAGGAAGAGGCGAACCAGAGAAATGAGTGGCCAAGACTCCAAGTACTTCTCCAGCACCAAGAAGGGTGAAATTCCCGAGCTCAAGGAGGAGCTCAATTCTCAGTACAAGGTCTCATCACTCTCTCTCTCTCTCTCTGCATACGATTACATGATTTTACGATTTTGATTGTAACTCTCTCATTTGGATCTGTAGGCTTTTTGTTGATTGCATTATGTTATATTTTCGTCATTCTGAAGCGTCTTCTGCAAGATCTATCGGTTCCGCCGTGGTTTGCCATTTGAATGTATATTGTATCGTCGAATTGTGTTTTGCATTGTGCTCCGTTTGGTTGCTGGTAATTCGTTGGGAATTGCTTATATTTGGATGCTGAAAATTTGTGCCATTCACTGCCTGTGCCTAAATTGTATAAACTAGAAAGAGGAATTGTGGATTCGTCTGGTATCGAGTTATGTGCTGTATCTATAGCATTTATGAATTGATTTTTTTATAGTGTGTTTATATATATTGTGGTGAATGAGGATGAAATGACAAACAGGTTGTTGACTTTCTTAATACGTAAAAGCTCATATTCGAAGGAATTGAGGTGGCATGTTGATGTAGTGAAAACAAATTTATAGTTCCCTGAAACCATAATACTTTAGCCCCATTATAAGTAGAATCAGGGTCTGAAGAAAATAGGAATTTGGCCTTGATGCTGTGGACTGTAGACTGATACTTGCTTTATGTCATATTAGAAGGCATTAGTATTTTGTTTATCTTTCATTACTGAATTACTGTATGGCAGCAAGTAATTTTATATTAGATGGTGTTCCATGAGCTGTTGAATGCCATGCTCACTAGTTCTTGCTAGCCCGTTAAAATTGGGTTCTTATTATATTGAGTCTACTTTTTTACCCTTCATTTCAAAGCTGACAGTATCATTATATTTTTATAGAATTATATTTTTTATTCTTTCAATTTTCATTGCGTTTGAAACAGATATCTTTAATATGTGATGCAGGACAAGAGAAAAGATGCTGTTAAAAAAGTAATTGCTGCAATGACAGTTGGGAAGGATGTTTCTTCACTGTTTACAGATGTAGTGAATTGCATGCAAACAGAAAATTTGGAGCTAAAAAAGCTTGTTTATTTGTACCTAATTAATTATGCTAAGACCCAGCCAGACCTAGCAATCCTTGCAGTAAATACATTTGTAAAGGTAAGGTAAATTCCAAAACCTATAACTTTGTTTTGCTTGATATATTTAACCTGGCATTCCTTCCCCTTTCCAGCTGATAAAGGAAAAAGAAACTGAAAGTGACAAGACCAAGAATTGAATTCATACTTGATTCATGAATTCTCTTACATTTGTTTTTTGGCGTGTGAAACAAAGTTGAAAAGTTAACAAAACTGTATGTGCCTTACTTTTTGTTCCTCGATGTGATTGGAAGAGCTGATTTCTGCTATATTATTCTGATAACCATATAAATATTCTGATCATTAAACAATTGGAATTGGTCGGTGTGCTACCTTTAATTGTTTGGTATTCATCAATGCTTTGTTAATATCTCAGATGTTTTAAAAAAAATCGAAATCTTTGCAAATATCAAATAGTCAATGTCTGTGTTATGGATGAAGTAGAGCATTATAGCTCATGACTACAGGCCAGCCAAAAATCAGTGTTATGTTCGTCCTGGAGGACATGATGAATTCTGATAAAGATCAGTTTGCATTAAATGAACTCATGCACTATCTTTTTTTTTTTCAAATAAATTTTAGTTATGTGCTTCATGTTTCTGTAAAAAAAAGTTATGATTTAATAGTAATTCTTTTTATTTTTGAGTGCTCGTGCAGGATTCACAGGACCCAAATCCTTTAATCCGTGCTTTGGCTGTACGGACAATGGGATGCATTCGTGTTGATAAAATTACAGAATATCTATGTGATCCCCTGCAGAGGTGTCTTAAGGTTGATTTTGGCAACTTAATTTTACATATGTGTGACTGTTGGAATTTGTGTTAAGTTTCAGCTGCAATGTTGAATGGGAATACTTTATTAGCATCAGGGTGTCCATAATATATGTCAGCATTATTCTGCTACTTTCTTGTAATTTTTACTCAAACAATTTACCATATTATCTTATTTTGTTACTGACAGGATGACGATCCCTATGTTCGCAAGACAGCTGCTATATGTGTTGCTAAACTTTATGATATAAATGCCGAGTTAGTTGAGGATCGGGGTTTCCTGGATTCTCTCAGGGATTTGATTTCTGACAACAATCCAATGGTCGTGGCCAATGCTGTGGCAGCTCTTGCAGAGATTCAAGATAATAGCTCCTTTCCTGTCTTTGAGCTTACAAGTCACACTCTCTCAAAGCTCCTCACTGCTCTAAATGAATGCACAGAGTAAGTTTTCATATGATTCATGTTATTTATTTGTTGTATATATAATAATTTAGAAAATGTTCACTTCTCGTTCGTAATTTATATGCCGAACATGACAATCTTCATTGGATGCATCTGTGCATCCCCTTCCTTTTTTCCATCTTTCTAGTATTTGCTTTTTATCCATAAATAACACTCCCAAAGATCCCATAATGGAGGGAGCCTCCTACACTAAGTCGCCTTTTTTAGTATACTTCCGTTTATAATGATTGTGTCTCTTCTAGTATTTTGTTATGATGATCTTTTCTTCAACCATATTCAGGTGGGGTCAAGTTTTCATTTTGGATGCTCTTTCTAAATACAAGGCAGCTGATGCTCGTGAAGCAGAGAACATAGTGGAGCGAGTTACCCCAAGGTTACAACATGCAAATTGTGCAGTTGTACTCTCTGCTGTTAAGGTGACACATATTCCCAATAATTAATTGGTGTTTCACTATTGCTATTGTTAATTCCCTGATCAGTAATCATTTTTCAAATCATTACGTCCTGAGAGCCTTTTTTTTTTTTTGTGTTTTAGATGATACTCCAACAAATGGAACTTATAACTAGTCCCGATGTAATTCGAAATCTTTGCAAAAAGATGGCTCCTCCTCTCGTGACATTACTCTCTGCAGAACCTGAGATTCAATATGTAGCATTGCGAAACATCAACCTTATAGTACAAAGACGGCCTACAATTCTTGCCCATGAAATTAAGGTGTGTTAAAAAAATCTTGTCCACTTTAAATATAATTATAAGCTATCTTGCACAGAAGGAAATATCTAGTTGTGCCTCATTTTTTTTATTTCTTGGCCCGTCTTTATTGAGTAGGTTGCTTATTATATACTTGTTTTGATGCTAGGTATTTTTCTGCAAGTACAATGATCCAATTTATGTGAAAATGGAAAAATTAGAAATCATGATAAAACTGGCTTCAGACCGTAATATAGACCAGGTATGTAAAAGTTTTGCTATATCAAGTTTTTCTCTCAAGTATCCCACGATCAGAAAAAAATTATGGTTCTGATGCATGCTTGGTGAAATCTGTAGGTTCTCTTGGAATTCAAAGAGTATGCCACAGAAGTAGATGTAGATTTTGTCAGAAAGGCTGTTCGTGCTATTGGCCGCTGTGCCATCAAGTTAGAGCGAGCGGCTGAACGGTGCATTAGTGTTTTGCTTGAGTTGATAAAGATTAAAGTTAACTATGTGGTTCAGGAAGCAATTATTGTCATCAAAGACATTTTTAGGAGATACCCTAACACGTAACGAAATATTTCTGTCTTCTACTCTCACACCTCTTTTTATTGAATATTGAAGAGAATATGATTTTTTTATTACATATGCATGACAGACTTTAATTTGCCTTTTTCAGTTATGAATCCATCATTGCAACCCTATGTGAGAGCTTAGATACTTTAGATGAACCGGAAGCTAAGGTTGTTCTCTTTGTTTTTTGGTTACAAAACAGTCAGTGTATATTTTGTTCTGATTATTTCTGAACTCGTGTCTGGCCAATAACCCTCCTGTTATATCATTTTCTGTAACAGGCGTCAATGATATGGATAATTGGTGAATACGCAGAAAGGATTGACAATGCTGATGAGCTCTTGGAAAGTTTCTTGGAGAGTTTCCCCGAAGAGCCTGCACAAGTCCAGTTACAATTGCTTACTGCAACTGTCAAGCTTTTCCTTAAAAAGCCGACTGAAGGCCCACAGCAGATGATTCAGGTTCTGACATCTTCAAGATCAATTTCTCACTGAATATGGCCATGCTTAGAGGTTGTTTTAAACAATCTAGGTTCTGACATCTTCATGGTCAATTTCTCACTGATTATGGTCATGCATATAGGTTGTTTTAAACAATGCCACTGTGGAGACAGACAATCCCGATCTGCGAGATCGTGCATACATATATTGGCGTCTTCTATCTACTGATCCTGAGGTATGGTTGTGCATTATGTTCAAGTAGACTATGTTTGGTGGATATCTGGTTACATGGATCTTTCCCAGGATCATTAACTGTAAGTTACATGTGTAATGTCCTATTCTCTCTCTCTCTCTCTCTCTCTCTCTCTCTCTCTCTCTCTCTCTCTCTCTCTCAGGCAGCAAAGGATGTTGTATTAGCTGAGAAGCCTGTCATCACGGATGATTCAAACCAACTTGATCCTACTCTTCTTGATGAGCTTCTTTCTAACATTGCGACCTTGTCATCTGTGTATCACAAACCACCCGAGGCTTTTGTAACTCGTGCAAAGACCGCAACCCAGAAAACTGAAGATGATGATTTTGTTGATGCAAGTGAAACAGGATATTCTGAATCTCCCGTCCTTGCAACTAGTAGTGGTGCATCACCACAAAGTAGTTCAAGCAGTGCTCACTATGCTGCTAGAAAGCAACCAGCCCCTGGACCAATTGTGCCTACACAGGTTGCTCCTGTGCCAGATTTACTTGGCGATTTGATAGGCCTGGATAATAATGCTATTGTACCTGTTGACCAGACTGAAACTCCCAGTGGGTAAGTATGAAGGAAGGAACACGATTTTGGCATTTAAGATTCAGAGTTATTTGGCTTACATGCTTCCTAGAAGAATCGTGATTTTGACAATGTCAATGCGAGCCATTTTTTGTATCTGTCATGTTAATCCATGATGGGTGCAAATATTATTCATAAATGCAATGCTTCTGTTTATGGCATTGATGGGATTTTTTGTTCTTTACGGCAGCCCTCCAATGCCTGTTTTATTAGCAGCATCAGCTGGTCAAGGATTGCAAATCAGTGCACAACTGACAAGACGAGATGGTCAAATATTTTACAGTATATTGTTTGAGAACAACACACAAACTCCACTTGACGGGTTCATGATCCAGTTTAACAAGAACACATTTGGTCTTGCAGCCGCTGGGCCTCTGCAGGTGGTTATTACTCACACGGTACTGCATCACATTGTTTGCATGTTGAATTGTAAATTGGTGTTTAACTACTCTCTATTAGGTTCCACAAGTGCACCCTGGGACATCTGCTAGGACTCTTCTCCCAATGGTTATGTTCCAGAATCTGTCTACTGGTCCTCCAAGCTCCGTTTTACAGGTTGCTGTGAAAAACAATCAACAACCAGTTTGGTACTTCAATGATAAAATCCCGTTGCATGTGTTCTTCAGTGAGGATGGGAGAATAGAGCGTACAAGTTTTCTCGAGGTAAATAGAAAATAATGAAAGCAACTGAAACTTCACACTATCTTGATCACTCTATTCATCAACTTATGTATAACAATTATTATGTGGCATTAGAATTATCAATCATTGTGCTTGGGATTTGATACTATTGCTACTGCAGACTTGGAGATCACTTCCCGATTCAAATGAGATTTCAAAAGACTTCCCAAGCATTGTGGTGAACAACGTGGAAGCAACCCTAGATCGGCTGGCAGCTTCGAACATGTTCTTCATTGCAAAGCGTAAGAATGCAAACCAGGATGTACTCTACTTTTCGGCTAAGATCCCTCGGGGTGTAGCTGTCTTGACTGAACTCACAACAGTTGTTGGAAGTCCCGGGGTCAAGTCAGCAATCAAGACTCCCAGCCCAGACATGGCACCTCTATTCTTTGAAGCCCTTGAAACTCTCCTCAAGGTTTGATTCTTCTCATTACACATATTCTACAAATTATCCTTCAGATTTTGGATAGTATCTGCAAAATCTGTCTTCAACAACCTGAGGCTTTTTGTTGACAATTCTCATCAAATCATGCTCTAATCTTTGTTCTGTAGATCCTTATCTCTTTTATCTTCTCTATCATGAAATTTCTGAAGTTATTGTGGCAATCTTCACATATTTGTTACATTAGAGTCTATTTTAGCTTCTTTGGTCATTGGAAATATGAATTGATATCCAGATTTTTATATAAATATAATTATTATTGCAATGGTGGACTCTATTTGAATATTATATGTAATGCCTAAACTATTGTTTTGAATTACTTGGAACAATTGTGGCAGTGAAGTGAAGTGGAGTGGACAAGAATCTTGTGTCGTCTACGAAAAGTCAATAGTAATAAAATAAGATGGCCGAATTTCGCTTTCACAAACAACAGTACAGTGTAATCGTGTAGGGAACTGTAAAATCTACTGTTCACCCTACGCTGCAGGGAGGTAGGCCCCATCCCCTCTCGCTTGCTTTGCATGAGAGAGAAGAAAGTGGGGACAGACCACACACGCGGTGGGCCCTACATCTCTTTGAATTCCCAAAAAACTGAACAAAGCGGGCTTTCATTTTATTTTCACATTGCGCTCCAGCTGAGAGAGCGGACTTCAAATCAAAATTCAAATTTAATTTGTTTTTTTTTTGCTTATTTACAAAATTAAAATAAAAAATGTAATAATTCCTCTGAGGGAAACAGTTTGGTTTGATATCTTTCTTTATATGGTACTACGATACACTTTGTTAGGATAAGATCCGACAGCTGGGTCTCTGACACGTGTGCGTCACTCGCTACCTATGTAACCGGTTGTTCCCGGTTATTCGGCTCGTCAAGTATCGGCTCCAAAGTCTTTTTAATTACGATATTGCCCTTATACTGAGAAAGTAGGAAGAGAGCAGACAGATCATGTTGGGAACTTGGGGATCAACCCCAAGTCATGACTCATTGTAGTATCTATCTAACATTTTGGGTTTAGTATGCATAAATCATTTTTCTTTTTTAAATTCCTATGTAGTGGATAAGAAATTTTTGTGGAAAAATATATCATTTTAATTAATATTTTGTCTGGCCGTTTACTCGCAAGTAATTATGTGTGGTGTTGAATAAGAGCCAGCTACCAGTACTTGAGTTGTGTAACTAGATACACAATTATCAGAGTTGGGACATAGCTTTAAGGCCTTGTTTGGTAACACTTCTTGATCTCCAAAAGCTCTTACACATCAAATG
>JAYMTF010000629.1:0-32521 GCA_036897485.1 Pelargonium nanum | reverse complement strand
GAGATTTCTCACTACTACACAACTAATCTAGCAACTCCAAGACTATTCTAGATAACTTGACTACAAATGGGCCTGATACTAATTTGTCTAAGCCCAAAACCCAAGGCTCAAATCCTAAGGCCCAAATCAAGTTTATATTTTCAACAGTTTTGGCTTATTGACAATGAACAATTTGTTTGTGGGTCATAGCAATTTCTACATACAACATATTTCTGGAGCAACACACCACTCATCAAAAGTATCAAGTGATGACATATACAAAAGTATCTAGGTAATTTCAGTAGCTACCTGAGACATTTTTGGAGTTTTGAACAAAAAGGAAGAAAAGGAAATTGGAGATTTGCCATATTAGAGTTATGATTCAAGAAAGATGAGAACAAAATGGTAATGCAAGTTTCAATTGGCATGAATGGAAGAAAATAATGATGTGCAAAATTCAAGCATGTTTAAACCAAATATTCTCCAAATTTCAAGCAAAATCATTAAAACAGAAAGGTCTGAAAATGTCATGATGCAAATGAAATAGTCTGTGAATCTAAACCAAGACAGGATTACTGAAACAAAATAGTCTGCAAGTTCATCATATTGATTCTCCACACCAAGCACCAACTTGTCTGATATTTTCTCCACACTGCATGCTGATAACACATTTCTCCACAAACAGTTGATGCACACCTGAGGCTCAGAACAATGGAGCCCTGCGAGGCGTTCCCTTTCGCTTGCACACCCTTTCCAAAGGCCTCAGAGAACCTTTCCCATTTGCTCGTGCCGGTGCTGATGTTGATGCTGATGCTGATGCTGATGTTGATGGTGCAGCCATTGATGAGCTAGTCTTCTTCAGAGCAAGAAATGGAGGTTCCAAGTCACTGGTCTTCCTTTTGAATGCTTTGACCTGAATAAAACCAGTTCAAACCCAAATTAGTACAAGTGAACTGAACATGAAGCAAATGCATCCATGGAAGTTGAAAAACACACTTTACCTTACAAGCAATGGAACAGTAGGAGTAGAGGTTTGGTTCATACAATCTCCTGTGGCAATTCTTGCACACCAACCTGGGGTTATAATTATGTTGCAATCCACTGTGGGGCAGAGGCTCCAATGATATGACCAATTTCTTGTTGCACTTGTAAGGCTAAACAAACAGGAGAAATATAATTAATCAAGAACAAGAAATGGGTTTTTAGGCAAGCAAGAACAAGAAGATGATATAATATAAAGAACCTGGATTTGAGAACAGTCCATGTATGTCTGAAGGAACGAAAGAAGAACCACATCCTGGTAGACATGCCTATAGACTTTGATGGTTCTGTGGTACTTGTGAGCTCCATTGGATACACAGTACTGGCAAATGGATAAATCACAGTGAACACAGTATCTGCTTCTCTCATTCTTGAGAACATCATGAATATTGCAAGGCTCAAAGAATTTTTGCTTCAGAAAATCTTCAATCCATTCTGGCTTCACCTGCCTGCTGTTTACTTCTTCCTTGTCTTTCTACAATTTATCAACAATTCAACCAAATTAGTTGTTGCTCTTTTGTTTGTTTACTTGCAACAATGTAATATGAAGCACACCACACCAATATATAGCAAAAATTATTACTTGGCCAAACCTTAAGTAACTGTAGCTTACCTCATTTTCTCAATCTCTACAAGTGAGTGTGACATGTGACATGTACCACATATCTATCTCATATCTCAATTGTTTATTATTTTCTACTTCAAAAAGTCAATTTTCTTATTTAAAGCTATAAAATAAATGGTCTATGTAAATCTTTCTTAACTTAAATCATATAATAATTTTATAATGACGGCGGCTTGACTACCTCCGTCGCAGAAGCGTTTCGCTATAATAGAAGAAAAAAAGAAGAAGTAATATACATTTTTAAATTGTAAATGTGTATAACATAATAACATCTTCCATTGGATCTTTTCACTTTTCAAATTATATCTTGATTATAAGATTTATTCTACAATAAATATTATTAGTTATTTATTTATTTGTTTGTTTGACTTTGTACCTCCGATAGGATGAGAGGGGTAATTAAAGCCATTAAATATGTGTGAGTGGGTTAATAACTATTTAGAACTAACTAAAGTATATCTCAAAATAATTCAATAATGTATTACAAAAATAATTTAGTACACCAAAATTTCCCTAAATAACAATTTAAAATCAATTGAACCTTGAAGCCTTGGTCACTTTAGGCTTTTTTCCATCTATCTTAGTACTAGTTTCCTAAAAAAATTATATGAATCTTGTTGATTTCCAAAGTTGACTTAAATTTAATAGACTAGATTTATCTAATCAAACTCTCTAAATTAAGTTCGTATGTCTACTTTGGTCCACCTACCTACAAAACCGATTTGGCATCAAATTTAAAAGTCTATTGCCTGAAAATGTTCTTAACCAAAAGGGAGGGGATTAGATGGATTAAGTATTTTTATATAATAAAAATAAATACAAAATTATCCGTTTTTTTCTAAATATATAAAAAATTCCTTTTCTTCAAAAAAAAAATTCCTTTTTCCCCTAAAACATTTCCTAATTATGAGATGGAATTTTCCCTACCGAATTCGAATAGAGGAGACAAAGAATTTGTAGATTTGTCTCCCTCAACATAAAATCATAAACACAATAATTACTTTATTTTAGACCTATAATTTTTTCAATTGAGATTCATAAAATAAATAAAAAAAACAATAATCAAATTGGGTTTCACTGATCAGTTAATATTTATAGACCATCAAAACTGTTTTGCCCTTTAGATTAGCTGGTCAATTCGTGGATGGCTAAAGGGTCACATGAATTTCAAGGGTTTCTCTTACACAAAAATTATTATGAGGGAAATGGGTAATATAATATGAAATGAGAAAGAAAAAAAATCATTTTTACTGGGTAACGATTTGTACTCTTTTTTAAAAAGAATATAACTTTTGACCTCTTTTTTCTTATAGATGTTCAAATCTTTTTCTTCATTTTTTCTTGCAAAAATAAAGTGATTTAAATAGATCTCAAAAGAAACAATCAAGTGCAATTAGAGAAAACGAAGAACAACATGCACTAATCAAACTAGTATTCATTAAAACCGAAATCCCAATGAAACACAATTAAGAAAAGGAATTTGATATTAATTGAACACTTAAAGGAGAAGAAATTAGGGGTTTTTGATTTCATACCTCACGTCGCATTATGATTTTGAATTTTGTGGCGGATAGTCTGGCCAACATTTTAGCAGATGATAGAATACTAGAGAATTTGGAGTGATGTCTCTCTCACACAATGAAAATCTTAAAAGACTGAACAAAGAACACTTATTTATACTGACTCAATTCAATTGATTTATACGAAGTTAATTAATCAAACAAATTCATTTCTTTTACCATAGTAGTGAGTTGAGTTTGTATAACGTATGTGTTGATATTGGTTTGTCTTTTCCTTCTTTGAAATGAGTTTGTAATTTTTTTCCACTCACAATTTATTATTTTTTTATTCACATATTTGTTATTGCCTTTCCATAAGAAGTGATTCTCATTTCAAATTGGGGTGTTTTCCCACAATTTTAAATATAGGTATTTATTGCAACAATTTTGGTTCATTCCTATCTTTTTCTTTTTATTCATATTCATAAACATAATAAACTAAAGACAAAATTGATGACCCAATTACTCTATGGCATTATTTTGCCCATTTAAATCATTAACTTGACTTATTTATAAAATATTATCTCTTTTCTAAGAATATGCCATATATGCTTTTCTTATTCTTTTCAATTAATTAGCCCATTTCCCAATATATTCTTCAGTTATGGTCCTATGGAGCTTAATTACCAAAAATTTACCTAAATAAGATTTTTAAGAAGAAAAAAAATATCTAGGTGGTAAGAGACTAATCATTTTATAAGTAAACATCTTCATAAAAACTTAAAATAACATTTAAACATTGAAAAATTATGGTTAAAAAATTATTAAAATCGAGTTTATTCAATTACTACAAAAGATAATGTGCATTAAGTGTTAAATAGAGCATAATACTATAAATTCACCTCCAAAATTAGAGTAAACATTATCACAAATGAATCTATGCACAACAATGATATGTAGAGAATGTATAATAAATGTGTGTTTGTGGTAGAGCTTTTTAATTAGGATTGATTGAGATGAGGTGAGTGCTTAATTATGATGGATTAAATGTGATAAAAGGTTTTAATGTTATTTTAAAAAGTCAAATACACTGAATTTAATCATTTAATGAAATTATGGAGGTTCATAAAAGTGGAGCTAGAGCCTAGACCATGGCTATGGTGGCGTCAGGCTAGGCACACGGTCATGACTCATGACTAGCTTACCATGGGCTTTGCTTGCCTTCATGGCCACAATTTATCATGTATCATCATTCATCACATGTTGGATTGTTTACTATGAGAATGAAACTTAATGCCTTAAAAAAAAAGTAATTATATGAGACTACCCTACATATATACAAACAACTAAATATATTCCTATAGAATTTTACACAACATCTAGGTACCTCAAATTTAGGTGACAACCCCGACTTATGTTAGAGAGTGATTACCTCTGAGACAACAGAACGACGACAAGAGCAAGCGGAGGTTGGCAGTGAGAGGATTGTTCCGAGACACACACACTCTCTAACATAAGTTAGTGTTGATGGCGATAAATGTGATAATGGCTGGTCACATTGATTTTAACATTTGAAATCTATAAAGTAGTTTGTTCCGATTAAAATATTTGATTTTACTTACGTTTATTTCTATTATGTCACTGATTATTGATAAAGTTGAAATTTTCTTAAAAAATAATAAATATAAATGTATTCTAATTGAATTTACTCACTAGTAAACTGGAAAATCTTCCATCAGACCACACCCAACCAATCGTAATTAATTCATTAAAAATATGAAATTAAGAAATCCAATTGGTTATATAATTTCTCTTGTATTAACATGACCAACGGGGTTTAAGAAAAACATTATCAAAGCTTCATTTCTCTAATTTAAAAATAAAAATAAAAACAAAACCAAACCAATATTCACCAAGCATTATCCAATGGCTTCTCTAACAAAGCTGATAGATACATTTCATGTCGCTCCGGCCCACGATCCAGCTTTCGGCCCACGACCCACTTCAGCTTCTTGAATCCCACACTCTCTATCAGCGGCGCGTACACTTTCTCAAACTCCTCCTCCACGCAAAAGAACCGGTCGAGCCAAAAAATCCCGCCGGGCCGGAGGACCCTGTAGATGTCGAACATCAAAAAGTGGAGGAGCGTGGTCGGTATCCAGTTGCTCAGCACGTGCATCGAGTGCACTATGTCCAGCGTATTGTCGAAGAACGGTAGCCTCTGGGATATGCTAATGTACAGCGGCACCACACCGCGTGACGCTACGAAGTTATTGAACGGACCGTTCAGATTCATCGACGTCGTCACGATCGTCACGTTCCTCTCCCGCATCCTCACCGCGAACGTCGCGGCCCCGCCGCCGATGTCAAGCCCTATCCGGACCGTCCCCGGCTTCTTCACAGCCAGCACCTCGTCGATGCTGAAGTCAACGCCGCCGCCTCGCGCGTTGACCCACCGGTTCTTCTCGGCTCCTCCGAGGTCGAAGCAGTCCTTGCAGTCGTCGAAGCCTTTCTGGTTGCGCTTGCGGTTGACGAGGCACTCGTAGTTCTTGCACGTGTAAGCAGTCCACACGACGGAGGAGTCGTCCGGCGTGGTCCAGAAGCAGTCGGGTACCGGGAAGGGATCGACGTAATGTGGGTTGGCGGCGGGGTGGCAGCGGCGGCGAGGGAGCGGCTCGAGCCTCGTCCGCCGCCTCGAGGAGTGGTTCGTGGCCAACGACGTCGACTACGCTTACATGGCCACCGAGAAAGATAACGAGGCCTCAGTCAAGCTCTTCGTGGACAAGCTCGGTTTCGTCAAGTTCCGTACACCAGCGATCCTCGTCAACCCCGTTAACTACCACCTGCTCCGGCTATCGCCGGCGGTGGAGATCTCGAAGCTCGAAACCGACGACGCCGAGTCGTTGTACCGGAAGTACATGGGGTCCACCGAGTTCTTCCCGGACGACATAGGAAACATATTGAGAAACAGGTTGACCTTGGGTACCTGGGTGGCGTATCCACGTGGCGAGGCGTGGACGGCCGTCTCCGGAGGCGGCCCGCGGCCGAGCAGCTGGGCGGTGGTGAGCGTATGGAACAGTGGAGAGCTCTTCAAGCTGAGGCTGGGAAAAGCGCCGCTCTCGTGCTCCATATACACCAAGAGCTCGAGGCTGATGGAGTGGCTCCTCCCGTGCCTGAAGGTCCCGGTGTTGCCGGACTTTTTCCGGCCGTTCGGGTTCTACTTCATGTACGGACTGTACCGGGAGGGCTCCGGGTCGGGCAAGATGGTCCGGAGCTTGTGCGAGTTCGTGCACAACATGGCGAACCACGACCGCAACAAGGACTGTAAAGCGATCGTAACGGAGGTTGGCGGCGGAGACGGCGTTAGGGGTCACATTCCGCATTGGAAATTACTGTCGTGCCCAGAAGATCTGTGGTGCATAAAAGCGTTGAAGACGAATAAGAAGACGAAACTGCAGGAAACAAGGGGAGGTGGTCTTTTTGTAGACCCGAGAGAGGTGTGAAATCGGAAAAAAACAATAGAAGAAAAGAGAAAATGTCGCGACGTGAAGGACATTGATTAATTGTTCAATATATAGGAATAGGAGGAGCAATAGCAATGTTTGGTTTTGGTATTTGGGGTAAAGTTAAAACAAATGAATCCCATCCTCAGATGTGTTGTTGGGATCAAAGATTGAGGACGATGACGACGATGATGATGATGATGAGGAAGGTGTGCACAGTAAAGTAATGAGTGGTGTCGTTTGGGTTCGTTTGGTCTGGTTTGGTTTGGTGAGGCTAGGAATAGGAATAGGAAGAGGAATGGGAAGTGGTGGGAGTGGAAGTGGAGCTAGGTGGGGTTTGTGCTGTTGTTCCTTTCACATCGGTGACATAAAATCTCAAAAGATTTCCTAAATTAGGTGCCACCTTCGATGTCCTTTGTTTCCAACTCCATTTTGTGCTGTAGCTGGTTTCTTGATTCCGACTAATCAATCAACCATATTCACTACATATATTGTATATCTGTGGTCCATCTCTTTTGTCCCCATCCCATCACCCTCTAAGGTCAATAAATTGTTTAATTTATCGATTGGCTTATAATTTTCTTGAACTTCAAATGCAATTCTAAATTAAAGATATTTGATAACATTTTCTTCTCGGTTCATATGTCCGAAAAAAAATTAGAGCATAATTGACGTATATGAGTCGTTCTATTCGAATATCTTTGAGTAAAAAAATATATATAACGGTTAAAACACCTAAACTGACTATATATATACAAAAGTCACAAGACTCGCAACACTAAAATCCTCTCATTTGGTTTGAATTGTTTAAATAACTAGTATTATGTCACTCTCAAACATTATCCGACTCAAGTTCTGCTCTCAGATAACCTTCTCCTCCACAGCTTGAGACTCCTTAGTACCATATTAATCCACCAGAAGACACTGATATCCTCCCTCTAGCCTGTAGAGGTTGAACAACCTGATTAAGCTTCTCAAGCTCGACCACATGCTGTTGTCAATTCCCCATTTCACAATTCCGTTAAGCGCTTCACAGATTGATAACACCTCCTCTCCCCGTCATATATTAATGTCGCCCACCACCCTCACACCAGCTCATAAACTCTCGGACCACCCTCCTTGCAACAGGACATGTATGCCTCACTTAAGTTAAGCTTAAGGTGGCCTCGAGAAGGCTTATGCCAAGTCCTCTACACATCCTCCGATTGTACTCCACCACTTTCGTACCACCCTATTCGATAGACGCTCAATCGTCTGATACTTTCCCGACATCAAACTAGTTAGGGCCTTATCCATCCTTTTCAAGTGGTGGTCGAGATGGAAAAATTGTCCTTCACCATGTCTGTTATCATGCTCTTTGTTCTCATTTGTGATTTTCGCATAATCATTGAAGAAGTTTGTATCCAAACTTCTTAAAGTTGCTATCCGACATTTGTCAACATGATAAGAATTCATTAACTTAATGAAATAGACAATTTTTTTTCTTTGAATTTTCGTAGTTAATTTCATCAATTAGCTTATAATAATTTGACATTAATTGATAAGTACAACGTTGATACGAAATAGGCATGAAATGTATAACAAGTTGGCGGTAATGAATAGAGGATATGGGCATTCTTAATTAATTTGGTGGTATGTTAATGTTTGGTAGCCTAATTGAGTTAATGCAGAAAAAAACAAAGTTAGTTCACGTTTCAAATTCATGCAGTCACAGTCGAAAGACATGTAGCTTTGTTTTAATCTGGTTAAAGCAACTGTGATTTAGGTGTATATATTATTCTTTCCGCCAAACATGGAAATGTGATGGTTTCATTTCATATTGAATTTAATCAACTTATTGATGATACATTATCATGTACATTTTGATTTTTAAGCTGCCCAGTTAGGAATAGTTTGGCCTGAATAATTAATATTACAGTACAAACATGCCATTTTGTTCTATTGGATGGGAATATATTGATATTTAATGCGTATATATTGCATGTTTGCGTGTAAAGTTATATAAATGTATCATTCAGTTTCTCGAGTTTTCAAGATTACATGAATTTAATATTATTGTCGGTACACGCACATCAGCACATGTGTATGTACGTTGATGTTTACATATTATTGTCTCAAGAAGACAGATTAATTGTAAGTCCTAATCTCCTCTAAATTACTGCAATTATTTATGTATAAGAAAAACCAAATTAATTAAATTTCAAATTTATTGTGCATGATGGTGATGGATACTACTTGAGTTAACTACAAAGTAAAATTACTTGTCCGTACAATGGCATTTAACTTTCTTGTCACTAAAATGACATTTCAAGCATCTGGTTGATCAAATTTGAAGTCAAATGCTTCCTGCCTATCTCAATCATATTAACTCAAGAAAGAGACTGCAAGAGTTTTAAAATGTAAAATTTGTAAATTTAGAATTGTGTGGTTTAGGCACGTAGCAATATACATAGCAACGATTATATACTATACTATCACATCCTATTTAAAATCTTATACACTCAATAACATATTTTGAGACAAATGTAAAAGATATCATAAGAAAAATCAGTTTCATCCCATGCATTTTATATGGATGTTATTGTATAGAAAATATTCACGTAATGACTTGGGCTTCTATTACTAAAATGTCAACATTGTTAGTAAAGTTTCACTTGCACCATTATATTTAGCCACTTCACTTTGTAATTTTTCAATGTGGGACAACACTCACTTCAACATTTTACATGTTTCTTGGGTCATATACAGACACATACTAATTGTTTGCAACAAATCCATTGGATAGAGTTTCAAATGTAGAGACAGACTCTCTTCTACTTCTTTTAACCTCTTATTTATTTAAGAACTAAAAAAGATCTCATTCTTGAGTTTCTTTGATCGACCAACTGCAGGGGGGTAAAGATGATGCTTGTTGGAAAGCTAGGTGACCCTTTGGCTTGAGCCAAGATAGACGAATTTTGTGGACTTCATAGTCAAAACTCGTTTATACGCATCGATATGGTTTATTTTCATATGCACTCGTTTGTGGGTTACTTGAAGTTGTCGTCCGATGACAACACTAATCACTTAACTAATATACTTGTTCCTTGGGAAGTCTATTTTCGTTAATTAAGATTTCATTGCCACATAAACAGTGTATAATAAACACTTAATTAATGAGGAAGTCAATATATATATATAGAGAGAGAGAGAAAGAGAGAGAAAAAAAAAGACTTCCAGCCAATAAATCATGACCAATTAGGTGATGCCACATCAACAAATAACACACATACCCGCCCCAATGAATTATTAGGCGCGGAGCACCCCGTTTGGATCCATTTTAACTGTCTCTTGGCTGAGATTCCTAATTCTATATATACATAGATACATACATAGAGTGAGACTGTGAGAGAGAGGAGAGGGCCCAATGGGTGGGTTTGCAGGAGGTGGCAGAGGTATGTATAGGTCCAAACAGAAAGATAGAGAGCGGAGGAGCAAGAGCATGTGGTGTTTCAGGTTGTAGGCATAAAGAAACATTGAGAGCAGAGCTGGTTTCTCTCTTCTCTTCTGACCAATTCATATACGTTGAGACTTGAGGGCCTATCCTAACTAGGTTACGTCTATTTTAGCCACTCAACCATTGCTCCACCTCTTTCTTGTTTATCCATTCTTGGAATATTGTACCATTATTTCATTTCTTCATATCTTCCAACCTTTTCTTTCTTGTCAATCTCATCTCCTACACCCCCTCTTCCTCCAACATTTTTACAACTTATATTGGGAGCAAATACCGATTGAATAGCCAATTTTCATTATAATTAACCCAAAATATGTAACATTTCATGTGAGTTCGGTTTGTATATACTCTTGTCGGGTTAAGTGAGCGATTTAGCATATAGTAATAGTATGGTGTTTTGTTTTGAGGAATCAGAATTGAGGTCAAGTCAATAAGAAATTGACATCTCATGAATTATAAATTTATTGGTTTAAATTAGTTTATGGATGCATAGCGCATGTTTATATTTATTTCTTTTGTAATATGTTTGAGTCTCAACCACTAACAACAATTGGTTAGCGTGTTAAGCTCCTTTCTGTTTTATTTTATTGTAATATATTATAGTTTCACTTTTTAGGAGATTAAAATCATTGAAATGTAAAACAATAAAAAGAACAACAACTAGCTACCGACTATCAATATGTGAATCGTCACTCCCCAAACATCTTCACGGACCAAATCAGCCGCTTTCATAGGCACAACCTCAAACACAGTCCTCCGCAAGAGCCGCTGCCCCGAACTAGTGAGCTCATGTGCTATCCGATTTCCTTCGGACAAAAACATGGCTAATTTCCACATGTAAAAAATTATCAAACAACCCTTTAATAATATCCTCGACCGGACACTGGACCTCCCAGCACACATTCATAGCCCCTGTCACCACTTGCACCACCTTGGACTCAACATTACAATCAGCTTGCTAGATGCTTCCACCCTTTTTGTAATAAATTTAATTTTTATTTGATTAGCACGTTTCATCAATCTTCGTTGAAATATGTTTTACAAATTGTCTATTCGTTTTTAAACTTTAATAATTTTTCACCGAGTGATTAAGTCACACAAACATATCAGTCTTACATACATTATTAAAAAGTTAACATTGTTAATAAGATTTGATTTTCAACTTTTATGTATCTCATTTACTCTTTTCTTTTTTTAAATGTAAATATAGAAATTGAGTAATTAAAAAAAATTAGTGTGACCGAAGAGATTTTTAACTTGGTGTTAACTTCAAACCAAATTGTTCCTCGTAAAATGAAAAGGAAAACATTAATATTGGGCTTACAATGACTGTGTTTTTTCAGAATTATTTTACTGAGCTCAGCCTCTTGGAATCAACGGATGGGCCTTAACAGATAAAAATCACATTTGAAGACTAAGATAGCCAATACCACATATAAGCATCAAACTATGATGGGCTTTATTCTTGGTGGACTCTTTTAATATTTTATCACAGCTGAGAGGCCTAACCAGAACGATCAGCCCAAAACGGCTAGTTTAGTCTAAATTTGCTTTTATAAAGATAAGTCTGAATACAATTTAAAAGAGATTCGGATCAGATGGAAATAGTTTAAAAATGTGTTGATTTAGGCGAATATGTCCTATCCAACTAAATAAGTCTTTTGTACTATAAAGATGTTCAGATTCAAAAATTAGTCGAATCAAATAAGATCTGCGTTGAAATGAATTTTAGATATCTGCAAATTTGAACTTCTTATGCAATAAATGTGTCATATTCAAGTCAAGCAGGTTTCACATATAGTCATAGATTTTTTTTAATTATCTTATGAGGAGATTTGTGATGTTATTAATGTTAGATTGTCACGTGCTACTGTCATTTATGCTTGAATATAATGTTTCGATTTACTATTATTTTTGTTCGAAATAGTGAACAAATAGGTAATAGAAGATCTTTTTCAACATGAAAAGGTAATTGTTACAAATCTTTCATAGGTTCAGCAATTTTCACCATTACGGCAATACATAAATAAATTTAAATAAAATTAGGAAGATGGAATTGTGGAAATCAGACGCATATCACACTAATTGGAGGCCGAGTCACTCAAAAGAAAAGTACAATGTCTTCATTAGTCACTCGTGTCATAGATTAACTGGACTAGACCCCACAATTTGTACAAATTAAAGACACCAGAAGAAAAATCTGTAGGCATTGTTTGTTCCCAATACTGAAAAATGGTAAGGACACATAAAGAAGTGATTGAAAGTTTGAAACTATAATGACCAATACGAAATTGTTTCAAAAGATTGAGTGTCGTAAAATGTTATATTTTGAAATAAAAACAACTTTGAAGAAATATAAACTGTTGAAATGAAATATATAAATGTTCGTTTAACTATTTTCAAGTAGATTTTTAGAGAAACAAGACATGTGAATTTTTAATCCTAAATTCGTTTAATTTCTTTTGGAAATAACATATTTGAGATTAAAGTAAATTATATTTCCTAAAATGAATTGAATTATTCAATTATTGGTCACTGAATTACTAGCATTTCAATTCTTTAATTTGAAGGCAATAGAGTTGCCAAACAAGCACTTAACACTAGTGAGGTCCACACCATTAAATCGTCTACTAAAACAGCCAAAAGTCCCATCTCTTAATTACGTCCTCAATCAAACCCTTCAGTAACTGTTAACGTTTAGTCTCGTAGTCGTAGTCGTCTCCTTGTGCCGTAACTGACCAAATTCAATTTAGGACTCACCACTAACCACTGACCACACCTCTTCTCTATCTCCACCCGTTTCATGGCGTCGTGCGTAACCGACACGGCTCGAGCCCTGGCGTGCAGGGACGGCGCCGCCGCGGCTCACCTCAAGCTCGTCTCAATCGGCGTCATCTTCCTCACCAGCGTCATCGGAATCTGCTCCCCTGTCCTCCTCGCGCGTCTCTTCCACGGCAAGCCCCTCTACGACCGCGCGATTCTCCTCATCAAGTGCTTCGCCGCCGGGGTCATCCTCTCCACCTCGCTCGTCCACGTCCTCCCCGACGCGTACCAGGCACTCTCCGATTGCCAGGTGGCGACACACCACCCCTGGAAGGACTTCCCCTTCGCCGGCCTCGTCACCATGATCGGCGCTCTCCTCGCTCTCTTCGTCGACATCACCGCCACCTCACACGTCCACACCGCCACCAACAACGAATCACACCCCAAGCCCAGCGCCTCCTCCGCCGCCTCCGTCGGTCTACCGAAGTACTCGCCGATCGGAACAACGGACGAGTCTCCGGCGGGAGGTTGTTGCGGTAAGAAAATTGCAGTTACGATTACGAACGAGTCGAAATCGGTGGTGAATTTGGAGAGTGAGGAGGCGGTGAAGGTGAAGCAGAGGTTGGTGTCGCAGGGGCTGGAAATAGGGATAATATTTCACTCGGTGATAATAGGAGTGACGATGGGGATGTCTCAGAATCAGTGCACAATTAGGCCTCTTGTTGCTGCTCTCTCCTTTCACCAGATTTTCGAAGGCATGGGACTCGGTGGCTGCATTGCCCAGGTACGGTCAATATTTATTATATTTGGGCTTTCGCGAATCTCAAGGCCCACTTTAACTTCTTGGCCCAAATCCCCGTGGCCGTTACAATTCTCTGTTAGTTTATTCATAAAAATATTATTAAAAAAATATTTTTTTAGAGCGCAATAAATAAGATTTTGGTCAGCGTGAATGAGAGTTTGTGTGATTAATAATAGTCCAATGACTTAAATTTCATTTTTCAAGGTTTTCGTTGAATTATAGTAGTATATTTTTACAGTCAACCATTTATTTTAGGAGTAAAATGTAATTTGATAAAACCATACGAGCTTTATTTATTTAAAAATAGTACATAAGCTTTTGTATTAACACGTAACATACATCAACTTTTTAAATTAGGCGAAAAAATATTTATGACTAAACCACTGTCTTTATGAATATCAAATTATTGTACTACCTCTGGATCGTTTTTATTGTGCTTTGTGATGTACATTACAACGGCTCTATGAATATTTTTACAAAATTAGATCCACTAGTACAACCGTTTGTCCTATAATGGTGAGTTAATGGGTTAAAAGCAACTAAGACCTAACAATGTCTCAAGCGAAATTTAATTGCATCTGTCTGGTTGGCCGTATGCCCATATGGTATTTAATTAGACCGATAATTAATGTTTATTTACATATAACACATCTCTTTTGATTAGATTAATTTTGGCACATTAGAATGTGCCGATGGCTTAGATCCTCGTTCATGGATTTTTAGGGCTTGATTAAGTTTAGCACATCATAAACAGGAGACTCGTGTGTACAAAAATTTGCTTCGGACGTAGGAATAATAATTTGTTTTGGAAGACTCCGTAACACATTCCGCTAGAGAGAATTCACAAGAATTCTGAAGATATAAAATAAAGAGAGAATGTCTTAAAGTAAATTGTGGAATCTCCTCCTCTTACTATAAGGAGAGAACATTTTTACTTACAAACCAAACTCATTACATGTCGTCATGTGGTCGGTTGTTTGTGACGTAATATCTAATATAAGGTCTATTTGAGTGCTTGAGTCCTAGCCTTCCAAACGTGCCATCCGCGACGGACTAGTTTGAGACCTCCCACATGCACACCATATATTTAATTTTCGTGGGTGTTAATGTTGGATCTACACTAAAAGTTGAACAACTCTATTCTATACATAGGTAGATACTTTAAGATTTAGGTGAAATAAATTCAATTGAATGATACACAGTTGAAGTAAAATTTCCAACTATATATTTAATACTGCAATAATTAATTAACTTAAATTATAACTGAATTTGCAGGCTGGTTTTAGCATTGGCACAGTAGCCTACATGAGCTTCATGTTTGCAGTAACAACACCAATGGGAATTGTACTGGGAATGATAGTATTTTCGGTGACAGGATACGACGACTCTAACCCTAATGCTCTGATTATGGAAGGATTGTTGGGGGCTCTCTCTTCTGGTATTTTGATTTACATGGCTCTGGTTGATCTCATTGCTGTTGATTTTTTCCACACCAAGTTAATGGCTTCAAATCCATGGTTGAAGAAGGTTTCTTATATTGCCCTAATCCTTGGATCTGTATCAATGTCTATCCTTGCTCTTTGGGCTTGAATTGTGGAGTTTACTAGAAACATTGTTATAGAAAATGTTTGGATATATGAGTGATAGTGATGTCAAGTACAAATATTTCTCAACTCATATGTGTTGTAGATTCAAATGGAAAGTTTGTTAATTAAAAAGAGAAGTGATTTTGTTTAAGTTTTGTTTGAAACTAAATTTAGATCCGAGTTTCGTTACGAGCTGCATGGAGTTGAGTTTGGGAATTTTTTTAATCTCGCATCTAAATTTATATTTTGTTTGAGAATTTATTATGGTTATTTTCAAACCCGAAATTTAGTAACGTAAAGCCTACTTGATCAGATAAAGAAAATCATATGATCTTTGCTATTGTTTACTAAGGATTGAATCCGAGGAGGGGGTCTTTAAGCGCATGACACAATGACACAATCATCGGGACTAGCCAGACACAAGGTCTTGCCTAACAAAGCTAGCCAGTCGCAAGGTGCGTACAAAAAGGCTTTCTAGACGCATAGTGACGTTGAACAATGCTTTAAAAAAATGCACAACCACGTCTATAAAGACTTTTCAATTGTATCACGTCTCATCAAGCCTTCCAAACCCGCGTTCCAAAAGTGAGTTCCTCTGAGCTCCTCTGAGCTCCCTAGTCTAATATTCACACTCACCTCAGCCCCACGCATGTATCTTAAAGACAATGAGACCACTATGACATGGAGTCCTCATGTCCCATCCAAACCATCTCCATCCATTTGGTATCCATAACGGACAAAGGAAGTTACCAAGGTCATTTGTTTGGCACTCGAAGGAATCTCGAAAGCCATTGATTTCCCTAAAATTTTTAGCAAGGTACATTTATAATCCTGTTCTCCCCAAAGATGTACTTACTCATGCAGTTAAATTGTCCATATAATGTTATACACATTTCTTTAGATACATTTATCTTTCAAAGCAAAACAAATGGTCCCGTAGCTCAGTTTGGTTAGAGCGTTGGTCTTATGAGCCGAAGGTCGCGGGTTCGAGCCCCGCCGGGACCATTTTTTGTATTTTTGGGCTTCTGGTACTGGGCCTGTTCTTAGTTAATGGGCTTTTTGGGCTGGATTAATTTCTGTGAGCCCAAAATTATTGCACAAGTCAATTTAAATTTTGGTGATTTTAGATCCAATTGATACAAATGATCATTGCATTTGCTATAAAATAATTAATATAATGAAATTGTTACTCACTGAGAGCAAAAAACTTTTCTTCTGAAATTATTAGGGGGCAATAATGAAAACATTTACATTATTGAAGGTTAATTCAAAATTTTCAAAAAATAGTGCTTGTAAATATAAAAACTAACAGAGACAAATAAGAAAGAAATAAAAACAAGAAAATTAGAAAAGTAATATTATTTGGTCATAAATTAAGTTTCTTATTTTTGTTGCATGTTTATACTACATAACATAACTAGTTTGGATTTATGAGTAGTTGAGAGGTAATTAAATTAGTAGTATTGAATTTATAGAGATAGAGGTCATTCACATCACAATTCACAACTCAGCCTACTATACATATAGCTATAAGCCTACAATTAGCAGTCAATATATAGAGTAGAGCTGCTGCTGCTGGCGCCGCAGTGATGACCCTCGCAATCTCGTCCCCATGTTTCCGGGATCTTTATTTTCTTCGGTTTCTTTCGGCTCAAAGATCTTATATCTATGTCATACTACATTTTCTTTTATATTCAATAACTTTTATTATTATTATTTGGAAAAGAGAAGTCAAATTCAAAGTCAACGGTGTTATTTTTTTGCAATTGTGAAAAAAGTTTAAAAATATTAATTATCAAACATTAACGAGTTCAATGGAATTGAAAATTTTAAGAAAATACAAGAAGTGGATAGTTAGTGCCCTAATTTGTGTAAGAAAAGGAAAACAAAAAGATATTTGTTAGGGTTTCGTGTGCTTCATTCTTGGTTGCTATTTATTTGGCAATATGTTAGCGGGTTAAAAGCTGATCATATTAAAAAATTCAAACTTTGATTACATACTTTTTTATCAGTTCTAATTATGTTTCATTAAGTAACGAGACACATTGATCGGAAATAGTTTTACAAAAAACATATGCATTTTTTAATCCGACATGTTAATGGATAGAAATTGTCAAATATAAATCATTTCAACTAATTTGAGGAAACACCCATGATAGAATTAGAAAAAGTAATGCATAGTTCAGACATTTTTCTTCTTTTTGTATGTATTTCTCTTTTGTACAAATAATTAAAAGTGTGTAGTGTCCATATTATTACATATCTAATGTCCATAATATAGAAAAACAAATGTCATTTTTTACTATAAAAAATATATAATTGGGTCAAAACTATATATAATACAGCATATATGAAGGTGGCTCTGGAGTCTGGACCATTTCATATTAATGCATATAGATAGTTAGATAAATAGGCCTGGCTGGGTATTGTATTGTAGCTGTGAAGTGTGAAGTGAATAGAGCTACTTCAACTGAATTTTAACCTCTGACCACGCAGTGACTAGTCTTGACTAGGTGGTCGTGGTTTTTGTTTGGTTGGGTTCAGTTTGGCTTCTTATGCAACGTAACCATCCATGTAATAAATGTTTGAGTAGCTGTAGCTGTAGAGATTAGAGAGAGACTGAATCACCATTCACCAATATTCAAGTAATAAATTGTGAGTCAACAACATTGACCACTTGTTGGTTGCTGCTTTCTGTACCCAGACTGAATCTGTTCTCATCAGATGCACAGACATTGAGACATTGAGCCATTGAGGCCTTCTTTGGCAACACTATTTTGAAGAGGTAATTAAAACGATAAACAAACGTTTATACTTAAAAATAATTTAATAATATAAATAATCATATTCGTTCTTATAAAATGTAATGTTGATCATAATATATTACTATAATAATTTATTCATCCACTAAACGTTTCAATAACTACTACTGTACTACATTATTTGTTCTATTCTCATCTCTCCTTAACCTACCATTTTTTTTAATTATCAATTAATTTGTGAGAAAGTCTAATAACACTTTAAAGAAGAAAATCAAATCGGAGGAACGGTAAAATTTATCTATACAACACTGCAATGCCACTCACTGCGTGCATCAAGTTTACAATTCATTGAAAGATGGATACAAAAAATTTGAAGAAAAAAGAAAAACAATGGATCAACTCAATGACTCACATTAGAAGACGATGGATGAACCTTCCGTTCTGATTTGCTCCTGCTGCAGCTCATCATTCTCTTTAACGAACAACCTATTGTCGTCGCCGGAGCCGGCACCGGCGACGGAGACGAGGCCTGGCAGCAACAAGGTGTTGTTACTGATGCTCTAGAATCTTCCGATTCGCTCAATGCTACAGAATCGTTAACCTCGCGATCCGGAATGTCAATTACAATATCCAACGATCTACTGGAGAGGATCGTATCAATCGCATTCGCATCCACATTCGCACCATCGCCGCGACTCCGATCATCATCACCGGCGGCAACAACAACCGGAGCTCTGCAAATCGGGCAACTGGAGTGAGACTGCAACCACATGTCAATGCACTCCACGTGAAAAGCATGACCGCACGATTTTGACAAATTCCTTCCGATATCACCGTCCTCGTAGCCGCTCAAGCAGATCACGCACTCCATCTGCTGGTTCTCCTCCTTGGAATTGTACACAAACAGAGGAATCGAAGCGATGACGGAGGCCTCCAGCCCCTTCGCCGGACAATTACCGGCACCGTCGCCGCTGTCGAAGGTGAATGTGTGGAAATGGTGGAGGCGATTCGGTCCGAGGACGTGCGTGACGGAGATGGAGCTTCTCCGGCGGTGGCGAGCCTGCGCCAGGAACCACTTGGCGTAGATGTGGAGAAGCAAAACAAACAGAACCACCAGGAGCAAGGAGATGATCGCCGCCAGCATAACGTTGCCGTTATATGAGAATATGCTGTGAGCGAGTTGACTCACTGTGCTCGACATTGTTTTTCGTCTGCTCAGATTTGACGATCCAGAGAGACTAAGAGAGTGAGTGACAGTGACGAATATTTAAAAATGGACCCAAAAAGAAGCAAAGAACGGACTGGAATAGTGGAATCTTCTACGTAAAATTGAAGTCGTTAACGGTTTTTGCGCTCCCCTAATTTCGATGAGTGTACATATAAAATGTGCATATAAAATACATTGCGTGTATTGTAATATAGGAGTAGCTGAATAAAATGTTTTTATTTATTTTGTAAGAGAAAATTGTAGAAAGAAAGTCAAAAAGAAAAAAGAGAATCCCATTATTCAAGGAAGGCTGTGAGATGAATGCGTAGAAATGAAGGTCTCGTGAAGGCGACGGCAGGTAAGGCAGAGATGGGTGCATTTTATCGGATTCATGCGGCTTTGTTTAATGTTTCGCAGAAACACTGTTTTGGTACCAATAATTTATTTCTACTACTGTATACCTATTGTAGCAATGTAGCATAACATAACGCACGGTCCGTCAACAAATAATGACACGGCCGTGTAATTTGAAATATGGTTATGAAGATGCATTAATACAAATCTGCTGCTTTACTAGCACTGAGTGTACCTATGTTATTATGGGGTGGATGTGTATTGTGTCAATTATGATCGTAGACTGTATAGAGGAGTTGGCAATCAATTCGTGCGTGCATACAAAGCGAAATGGGCTTGCATGTGAGAGGGCGTGTTAGAGTATAAAACTATTATTGAGCCTTCAACTATCAGCTTAAGCTTTTAGTTGAGTTGGTTCTTTACAGTGTCAGTTATGATCGTAGACTGTATAGAGGAGTTGGCAATCAATTCGTGCGTGCATACAATGTTCGTATCGTACTGAAAGCTACTTATGTGTTAACACACTAATTTCGTATCGTAATTATATATACGTGAAGATTGAAGACCGAGTCTAAGTAAGAGAGGGAGTGGGGGTCCAGATCCATATGGGTCAATTGTTTTTTTGGTTTTAATGTCGGGACCCCTGTGAATCCAATAACCAGACAAGCTCCTTATTTTGACTGTCTCTGCATATATCTGTACCATCTACCGGTCCACTGTCACCACCTATACTATTATATCTTATACATGCCTCAATTACTTGCTACCCTCCAACCTTTTTCCCTCCATGTTTTGAGGCTCTACTGTATTTGATTTACTATACTTACTTTTGGGCTCGTGACTCGCGACTTGTGATCATTTTCGGAGGCAATACCGTACCATACCTCATACCTGTGATCCTGATGTTAGATACATGTGTATCCTATTGGATACAAAGTTAAAAGTTGGATACTGTCTTGTCTTCTATAGTTTTACTACCTAGCAAATAGCGCCAATATCATGTAAATAGCAAAAAAATATCCAAGGAAGATTTGAAGATAACAACATTCTTGCAAAAAATAAAAACGGTAGAGATCCTGACTGTGGGTACAGAATCAACAATGTGTTTGTAGAAAACTGTTCTGTTCTTACATTTTCTCTCTCCTCCTTCAAGGTGCCAAAAATCCCACAAAGGCACTGATCTTTTACATAAATAAGCTTCTTAGAAGAAATCTGCAAGATCTTGTCTCCTCTAAGGCTCTCTTTTATGCATTTTACGGAACAATCGGTCAAGTGCTCCTTAAAGTCTTACTTATGTGGCATAAGTGTTACTAAAGAAGCATTTCTTCATCTTCTTTTTTCATTTGTACACTTCAATAGATGATTATAGTAAAATTACACTGTGGATCATTCCCACTAAGGAATGGTTGCAAAAACAATAAATAGAAATGGAAAGTTTCCTCAATATGTTAATGGCATAGTTAAAAAGTAGAACCTCCTCTTGCCATGAATGCATGTTCAGTCCATGAGTTTGTATCTTTTCTCTTGGACACCTGTAACTCCCATCTGTATCTCTATGATAGTGTGTAGTGGCACCTGAAGATCATCACAACAAATCAAATTCTAATTGTCTGGCTGGAAATGATGTTAATCTTTCTAGAGAACAGATTGTCACTAAAACTGAATGCTAATTCTAACTGCTAGTTCACTACATATCAGATAACAAAAAGTTGAAACCCATTGGAAATTTTCATTTCATGGAACCTTTAGGTTCACTATCAATTTTATCGACCTGTATTTCATTTTTCTAAATATTCAATAAATATGCAACTACCTCGATGTGCGGAATTTCTTGTAGAGGCCTATCAGCAAAATAAGCATATAATGCTCTCAATACTGCCTGCAAGAATGAATAGTAATTTTGTAGAGAAAAATTGAAGAAACATTAACAAACAGAAATGAGCACGAGTTAATCATATCATGTAATCACCTGGTGCGAGATTACAACAACAGGTGCCCGTTGACGTTCAAGCTCAATTATTACAGGCTCTAGCCTGCAGTGGATGGGAAAGTTAACGGTCTTGAACAAGTCGGAAAGTTGAATGTTTAAGCTATGACAGAGAACAACCTTTGAATAACATCCAAGTAAGATTCTCCACGAGGATACCGATACCTTAGCTTGTCCTTTTTACGTGCCCTGTAATTAGTATGGAGGACACATTAAATCCAGGAAAGAGACCAATGTGAATTATACAAGGAACACATACAAAAGTAACAAAATAACGAAATTTTACAACGTTGGTGAAGGTAGAAAATATCTTTTTAACAAATCATCTTAAAATGGAAACTACCACTGCTAATACGCTACCTTCATAATCAGAAACGTAAGCACACGAAAGAGACAGATCTAACGTCTTCAGTTCTCTCTCCTCTCCCTCTAAATGTAAGGAAATAACAAGGAAAGAATAACATAAGATAGAAACATTACTCATATTCCTCAGGCATGTTCTTCTTTATCTCTTCATGTCATTCCATCACATACACCAGCATTTATCTCATCAAGGGCACGCCATTGTATCTACCAAAAGTGCAGGAATCATATACAACTTTCTTTAGAAACAAGCAAATTGCAGGTTTATCTTTCAGCGATTGAAGTTGGCTATACAGCTGAGCTGATAGAGTAAATGATATTATGGAATTAAACTAACCTTGGGGAATCCAACAATTGGACTCGCTGATATAATTGTCCTCTGCAGTGTGCTTGTCCATATCTGGTCCATTAAGAAAAGTCATTTTATTTTATTTTTAATGATTTTTTCTTTTTCAGCTTGTCAGACAAACAATACAGAAGCATACTCAAATTTGTGCCTGTAAGCTGGGCACTTGGCAGGAAAAGGAAAAATCGACTAACAGGTAGAACTGGCCTTGATAAAAACACACTCATAACATAATGCATGCAATTTGAGATAGAACCATTAAAATTGATGAGGCTTACAGAAGCTGCCCTTTCAGATTTCAGTCGCTTCTCAATAAAGTTGGACAGTTTCTTTGAATAAAGCTCCCCATTACCACTGTTGAAGTAACATAATTATTAGATAAGTTAATATAGATGTAATATTATCAAAGAACCAAAGTATGAACATAAACTATGATGCACCACACCACCAATTAGAAGAAAGATGCGGAAATCAAAACATGTCTTAGCAAAAGAGAATCAAACCCATATTCAAGTAGACACAAGCAAACAGTGATGGGTAATAACTTTTGATCGTATTTTTTTAGTAACATATGAGCAGATCACTTTAGGTATAACACATTAATAGTGTCTGCAATTTTGGTTAACAGAATTCAAAACTTTATCCACATTTCAATCAATAGTAGAAGAAGAGTTATATCTGTTTCCATTATTAACAGGTACAACAAGCCAAATGAATCCATTGATCATTATGTTTTTCTTAGGTGCCATCTAACCTTATGCTCAACAATCTCTGTTCTCTAAATCACACCACATGTATGTTCTTCCGAAGTACACAAAGCCCAAAGACAACTGTTGGGACATGAAGAATCCTAAAATTATAGGATTCCTCATGTCATGTTTCCTAGTTTGATTTTCTAGTCTAGGTTGATTCTTATTTCTAGTCTATAACTCACACTATATAAAAGGGTCTCTCTTGTACTCGTTAATAATCCATAGCATACATAAAAAAATTCCAACATGGTATCAGAGCAGGTTTTGGTTTGGGCTTGTGGCCCATTCGTATAAACTCCTCACTCCTCTACTTGTAGGCTATGTGTGCAATGAGGAGCAGTATTGATGTGATCCCAGTTTGATTAAATGCGAAGATTGTAATGTACTAATGTGGCACTCGTTAAACATGATTTCCACAAAACTTGATGCTAGGGTCTGGTCAGACTCCTGCTAACTTATTCTCATGGTGGCTGCAATGACTAAAAAATTATGATACACCTATAGTAAAAATTATAATTTCAAATACTAACAGGGTGATATGATATCAGCTCAACCAGATTTTGACAATACGATACTATAAACAGCATCTAGCCTGTTCAGAAAGGGCACAGTTTTAAAAAGCAAACAGGATAAGAATTGCAATTATTCAATCTTGACATTTTAAAAGACACCTATTATGTAAAGTAATATATTGCCTGACAACGTATACCTCAAGACAGTGTCACCCCCAATTCTGCCTCTAACATTATCCCGGCTTTCTCCATGTCTGGTAAGTAATATTGGACGGGGTGTGAGATGTGTATTTACCTACAAATTATTGATAGGAGTTCATGTGCTATGCAAATCTAATAAACATACAAATGAACAAAAAGGATGCAACGAAATTCATGTCTTCATGTGTCTGGGTGTATGACTTGAATTCCCAAAACACGTCAATCACGTGAGTGTTATTTCAGTCATATATGATCTTGTTAAAGCCTGGTTGACACCTCAAAGGTTAGTATGGATATGCCATGTGCAGTTTAGTATACATCTGAATATAGTATCTCTGTTTATATTGCAAAACATGCTAATAAATAATGATAACATTACTCATTTGAGATGGAGAAGCTTCCTGATGATCTTTGCACTAGGCTAACAATCGTACATTGAATGAGTGTGACACAACCGAGAGTGAATGACTCATTCACAGGTGAATCTTATTGTGCAAATGAACAATTCAACACAAATTCTTGTTAATCCAGAACTGCACCATATTATATGATACAAGAATGAAGGATTAGAGCTAGGCTAGCAAAAACTTAGAGCATTTAAGGTACATATCTTCTCAAAATTAACAACTTCGCATCCCAAAAATTGCCTCAAGATTTTACTATGACTTGTTACACAACAGGAGAATATGCAATATGCTAAGGCTAAGACTAAATGGCATTCTTCACAGAACATACCAGGAAAAAAACAATCCGCCCAGGTAGATATCCACTGATATTGTTCACCTGAATCAAATAAATTACAATTTAAAATAATATGGAAAAAAATAATGGTACTAGACAAACATCTAACACAGGAAGTTTATACAGATGATAAAACATCTACAAAAATGTGAAAATAAAATCCTAAAAGATAATTGCACTATAGAAATAAAAAGGAGCCCGACAAAGGTTGACCGAGAGTATGCCCCGAAGCAAGTTATTCTTTAACCAATTACATTTGGTTTTAATTGCATGAGAAATAAAGAAAAAGAATCCTCATAATTATAGATAGATGTTTTTTATCTTCAAATATCAACTCTATTTTGGATGAGGGGTGCTAAATATAGGAACTTTGAAAGAGGCACTTCTATTTACCTCATGCCTGCAATACAAGTCAATAACCAACATAATAAAAACCGAGTTACTTACTTGTATTTGTCCACCATGTCCACTGGCCATATCAATCATTTTGATGTAAGATCCTTCTTCAACTGGTTCGTATACCTGGTATGAAAACCATGATTGTACATCTGAATATCATATATTGAGCATTTGTCACCACAACTATATATAAGACATGTTTTTGGAAAAGTACTTTTTCATAATTGGCCAGTCGGGTTTTGAAGTCTCGTAATCCAGCTTCAAAATCTGGCCTGCAGAAAGGCAATGATAATTGAGAAGACATTTTTCCAGCATATCATGAAGCTAACAGTCTGAGAAAGCAACCATACTCTTCTGCATAGTCAGGGCTTTGTTGAATTTTAAGACGTATATTTCTTTCAATAATGCGCTCATCGTTGCACAACGTTTCCAAAAAAATAATCTACAGAAAAACATATACATTATCTTACTAATTTGGCACTATTTATATTATATAAACTTCAGATGACTTGCAGGCTACTATTTAGTTTTAGTTTAAGAGCGCTGATCATGCCATGAATGAAGTACCTTGCATTTCCCTTCAGCCATTTTCATTAGCATATTCCTTCGTGCCCTCATACTGTTTGTGGCATCAAATATCCCAACCTACGAATAAAAACAAAATTAATGATTACAAAAGGATTAGACAGAAGTTATGGGAAACTTTTACAGCACCAAACACAAAAGAACTCACCTGGCCGCCTTCTTGCATCCAGGAGATCATATCTTCCATAGCCAGGGCAGCTACCTAGTAGCATGTGATATATTAAAACTATGTAGAAAGAGGAAGATTAATATGGTGTTAATTTCATCAATTGGCCAAGCAAAACTGAATTCAGTAGATATAGCATTTTTATCGAGAACAAGTCTCAGTAAAATGATATGCATATGCAATATATTGTACACATCGATCATATGTGCTGTAGTTATCATCTCCACGAGGGGGCGGAAAAAAGAGCTAACCCCTGCACATCGTTTCTGACAGTGCGATCTACTCTCTTTATTGATTTCTTTCATTGTTATTATCAGGTTTCACCTCTTATTAACTTATTATTTGATTTGGAAAACTTCAAACAAAATTGAGGGAGATATTTCACAGGCTTCACAATACCCAAGATCATAGAACTCTATCCATATTGCAAAAATTAACAATTTTAGTTCTTTATAATAAAAAATGACTAGTTGTCGTTCCATCTTAAAGCCAAACAAACATAAATGTCTAATGATCTTCAATAATCGCAATCATAACATCCAGTGGGAAAATTGCATTCCAAAGTCCCAATGCAACACGCTGATAAACTAAATAATTGGTTCTGTGAGTCATTGAAATAGCATGATTTATTCAAAGACGCAAACAAATACTAATAACTAAAAATAACATAATTGTGCACTCAGCAGATGAACAAACAAATCATTGCAAAATAATGTCAAAACAATGATGTTCACCTCATTACGCGCCTCCATGCCTTCTGGATTGTCAGCTCGGAAAAAGTCTGCACTCTGTATCAATAAATTTGCACCTATCAATAAGCATCAAGAAAACATAACAAAGTAATGCCAGTTATTAGAATAATTACGACACGAGTTATTGTATAGGTCGTATTATCATGCAAAATCTAACACATATACAGCCTAGGAATACAGTAAGTTGAAATCCTTCTCTACCAAATTGTTATTTATAAGTGCACAGTGACAACAATTAATGAGATGATAGCCAGCTACCAAATCTTTTCTGCATTTTATGACAGAAGAAAACTTGTAGGGTATGTTGAGGCTTATTTGTTAAGTAATAGTTAAGGTGTTTTATCTTTATTTGGTTTCAATGCTTGTCCTCTTCTGAGAGGTCATCAATTTGAATAATAGCATCATATCATGATCAATTTCTAAGCCATTCTATAAAATCTATAAAAGATCTTGCACTAGCAGGCTCTAGAAAGAAAAGTTCATTCTCGTTCACTCTAAAATCTTCTAGAATAGTTGCTTAAATGTAGCAAAAACCACATCAAATTTTAGTAGTCCTGTAGACTATATAATGCACTACAAGAGTATTAACACAATGTAGAAACTTTCCATATACACCATCAAATATTGAGATGAACATCCTTGGAACACTAATTACTGGCATCTTCACCTAGTGCATCTTCTTCTTCACTATGCTAACTTCTTCATTATTTATAAACTGCAAGCTTTCCAATTAACATCAGTAGCGTATTGCAGCAGTCAGCAGATAACAGGTACATTCTTTCTTTCTTTCTTTCTCTCTTTCTTGTTACAAGTAGAGAGATACCAGAAGATAAGGAAACTAGGTTACTAAGATGACCTTTCTAGCCTTAAATCACAATTTCAAATGAAACAACTATAATAATGAGTTCATGACAGACACATTAAACTAAGCAAGAAGTAATGCTACCGCCTTTAACCAAAATCCAATTTAAGAATCAAAGTCTACCTGGTTAGCTCCATGCTTAAGACGCCGATACTGTGACAAGGAAAGGGAAAAATGTCACATAAAACTACCTTCAATTTTTTCCATCATGTAGAAATTTAAGAAGCGTGATGAATACCATATAAATTACCTTTCCAATATTGAAGTGTTTAGTATCATGGCCCAACCATCTAAGATATCTTGTAAGTTTAGCAGCAGTGAAAGTCTTTCCACGTGCAGGCAAACCAACCTGAAGCACAAGCTAACTTTTAAACTGATTTTTCAAGCTACTTAAAGTCTTAAAGACAGAACAATTGACACCAGCCTTATACAGTTTGTGATGAAATAAATGAGAGTGCGCAGAGTTAATATGTTATTTGCAGTTCTGAGTCATCACTTAATGAAGGAAATTACCAGCACAATTGCCAAATGTCTATCCTCCTTTGGTCCAAGCATCTGATCTGCTACAGCTGCAGCTGCTACAGCTCCAGCCGCTGCTGGCATTGAATTCTAAAAATTAACACAAAACGCAATTAAGAAAATTGAGGAAATTGTTTTAAAAAGAATATTATCAGAGCTAGCAAATGTGTTAGCTTGCACAATCTTCATAGTAGGAAGAACATTTATTTTTCTCAAACCTTGGTGCCTGTCTCCAGTTTTAGGTCAGTAGCAAATGTGTTTGAACTAGACGATCTAACAAGTCTAGGAGATCCTACTCCCCTATCCACAAAAAGTCCTTTTTGGCTGTCTTGCTTTTGCAATGGGTAAAACGTCTCCACTGTCTTTGAATCAACCATTCCAGATCCTGAATATGCCTGGGATAAATCTGGGACTATGACCTCCATTTCCTATGAAGGTTTGTATAATAATCAGATTTAGAATACGATAATAACAGCTCAAAAGACACGAGGAGAAACAACTGCCTGCCCCACGCACAAACATACTTATTTTGTTTTCATGGTAAGAATTAACCATAGAAACTACAGAAACAGTAAACATCAGAAGGTTTAATGGCACATTCTTTTCTTCTCTCTCACTGTGTGTGTGTGTGTGTTTTAAGGCACAATTAATTTGCAAGACGGGTTACCAAGATAAACCTTTATAACTGCAGGACGATCGGCAACGACACCGATATCTTTAATAGTATAAGAAGCACTGACAGATCCATCATTGTTACAGAAAACCCCAGCATGGAATATCGACGTTGGATTTTCTGTCATATTAGCGGCATAAACGTGACTCGAGTTCACAGAAGTTGCTGGAGCTGGGACGACATAATGTTCAAGATCAAGCTCCAGACTAGCTGAAGAGCCATTCTGGTATAGACAACAAACATTTTTAGTCAAGGTGCATTAGTAATTATGTTAAACAATAATGGGAACTATTCTTCCAAGTGGAAAACAAATATTTAAACTTCTAAGTTTCAACAAGGAGCCACACAGAAAGAAGCAGAACTCAATGACGATATATGACGCTGCCCAGATCCTTAGACACTTCGAGTCCATCTGAATACCTTTTGAAATATGGGTAGTTGATAATTGAAAGAGAAATGTAGAAGTACTACATGGAAAAAAAGTTCTGGAATTATGAGCACCACTACCAGGTAATAACAAAGGTGTTCTGGCTGAGGTTCAAACATGACCATTTGAATAAGATTTTGTAAATCTCTTGCATTATTTATGTCATGTATTTACACATCCTGTAGATATGAACGAGTAGTTGTTGAGAATTATCAATTTCATTTTTCATCATACCTCAGCACCACTCTCAGGCGCAGAATTTATACTAACATCAGGAATACCACGAACAGTGGAAGGCTGGAGGTTTTCTTGATAAGCTCTCCAGCTAGCTGCGAGGTCAAATGGTGAAACCCTGTCTGCTTTGAGGAACACCTGATACTCAAGAACTTCTTCGGTACTAGGTTTAAATATTGCAAGCCTTGCATCTCCTTGTAAGGTTCCTCCAATGAGTTGACGATTTGGACCTTCCTCAACTATACAAGGTGCAGCGCCGTTCTTTGGCTTCAAAAGGAACTTGAAATCCAGAGTTTCTAAATCAAGCAGCCCACACAAAGTTAGCAGATCAAATAAAAGTGAAGAGAACACACCAAAGTTGAAAAAAAATACACAGTTTGGTTGCTGAGAATGCCCAAAAAAGAAGGAACAAGCCAATTCTAATTTTGTCAGCTATTTTTCACAAAACGAGAACAATGAGAACCACAGTTTCATTTAAGGAACCTTAATACAAATATATTTCTGATTGAGTTCAAGTTTTCATATTCACAAACAAAAACAACAAGAGAAAAATAGGCTAATCATGTTACTTTCCTTAGTAAGAAGAATCATTGTCTCTCTTCAAAAATTACATCAAAACGAAACTCTGAATTTCATTATCTTTGGTTTTCCGAGTCATCAGAAGTAACAGAAAATGAAAATAAGAAACAAAAAGTACAGCGCCAATATAGGTAAGAAAATACCATGATTAGGAGGAACAACAAAGCTCAATTCCCACGTTGAAGTGGACTCGCGTTCCAGTGAAAGCTAATACACGCAAAAACAACCAAACAAATTAGAAACAAACCACAAAAACGCCAAAAATTGAAATACCAGAATAGAACGTTAAATTACAGCTTTAGAAGAGTCCCAAGAGCCAACAAGAGGTGCGGAGCCATAAACATGAGGAGCGAGCTCGCATTTGCGCTTATAGTTCTCCATCTTCAGCGACACATACAACTGACCACCAGAGAGCTCCAGATTCTCTTCCTCGCCCTCACCGTTCTTCGACGTTCCGGTCCCCATTCTCCGTCGTCCCTAGATTCTTCTCCGCCGCGAGCAGAGAGAGAGAGAGATGGAGATGAGAGTGCGGATCTTCAGAGACTGCGTATCGGTACGTAATGGTTGGATAGATTTGAAGGAAAATTTCAGAAATGGAGATCAAAAGACGAAGCAAATTGATAAGAACGAAGGGGACGACTGGTGGGAGCTATTGCAAAATTGGTTGAGCTGCACTGTGAATGTGATGCTTCCGTTATTCTGTGTTTGATTTGGGTTACTCTGATCAACGGATGATGGTGGGTCCCGCAGTGCCACGTGATCCGCTGATCGGGCGCCGAGTCTGCATTTGGGTTCCAATACTCTGCTTCTCATCGGCGTACATGTTAAGCTACGCTTGCTTTTTGTGACCAATCACGGATTGACAAGTCAGTGCCGAGCGACGAGTGCACGTGTTATTGGCGCCGAGGAAGAGAAGAGCTTGGTGGGTCATGTTGTCTACTTGGCTTGGATTGTATCGCCACTGCAGTATGATGGTTGGACAACCGAGAATGGCATCAGGTTCGCAGTCAATAACTACTTCCACTCATGCCCTGACACGTCGGTTTAAATGACACGTCACTAATAAATGGACGGGAGAATAGCATATTTACCATTTGTTTGGCTACGAAGATAAGGTGGTCCGGTGGGGAATATCAAAATAAAATCATTGAGTGGCTGTTTGGTTTAGTCAAAACAAGTTAACTAATAAACGTTTTTGCAGATCACCATTTAGATAATCAATAATTAGCAAATAACGCGGTGCTCTGTGTCTTAATACTAACTTTGCCATTATAGTGTCAAATGAATTTCAGCTCCTAAGTTATTGTTAGAGAAAGTAACACGTTTAAGAGTGATATGTAATATTTTTCTTTTAATAAATCATAAAAAAAAGAGAAAAAAATCTAATCTCTCACTTTATCATTTGTAGGTTAGAGTTATAGCCTCTTATTTTTTCTTCATATACAATCAAAAATTCTTATCTAGACAAAGCTCTCTCCTCTACACATTTTTGTTTTTCACATATTCCTTTGTGATTTGATATCTTGTGTATCAATGTATATGTTTTTGTTTTCCACTTCTTTATTTGTTAGTAGATATTTTACAATCGAGTAGCTCATGCATTTGTAAGAATGTGTTGACGCATGTTAGTATAACGTGCAACTAACATTAATTTATACCATTATTGATGATTTATGCACTTCATTACATAATTTTTAGCTTGAAATTAATACGATGTATGATAGCTAATAATAATATGCTGGAACGGGTTTGATAACCCGATAACAAGAATTATAGAATAAGACGAAAAGGAGAATGAGAATACTGTAATTTTATTAATAAAACAAGATCACAGCAAATAGAAAATCATTCCGAGATGGAAAGATTCAATAGGAGAGAAGAGACTCTAGAAATAGGAGATATTAGAGAAGAGGCCAAAGCCAATACAATATTCAACATCCTACTAGTGTTCCTACTCTCACTATTTATAAACTCCAACTAATATCAAAATGCTAATGATAAACATGAGATCATCTAAGATCTTTATCTAATTTTTCTAATTCAAATAGATAAACTCTAACTCTACTAGATAATATAACATTTATTCAAATAACCGGATAATGGTTCGTACCATTACCTTCCCCTTCAAAACAACCTTGTCCTCAAGGTTGAGCTAAAATTGTCCAACCCAACTCCCAACATTTATTCCCGGATCCCACGGAAAGGTTTGTTGTAATGCTTGACACTCATCATCCAACCGTGCACATGAGTAAAGAATTGAACTCCAATTTTCACATATAATCTCTTGACATTGCATTGCTATCAAGAGCCCCGTTTTAGCCACAATACCAGGATCCCGAGGCTCATATGCCAATAACTTACTTTGTCTTTTCAATATAGGATCTCCCTTTCCACCCCCCTTAAAAACAACCTTGACTTCAAGGTTGATCTTGATCATTAACATCAGAATTAAGTATTCACAACCATGAATCGACAATGGAGTCATCAGTAGAAAATATTCTGGCATCTTTCTATTGATACAAATATCTGGGCTCCAAAAATTATTGGTAGGGTGCGTGATCACAAATACATTCCACTCATAAACAAGTGAACTAATTACACCACAGTGTCGTTGATGCCAACTTGATCTCCTTGTTGGTGTGAATGAAGTGGACAACATTTTAGTCTTCCAATGATATGATGGAATGAAAACATTCACTCCAACATACCATAATGATCCCACCAAACAATTTGCAGATAGCCAAATGAGAACAATAATGATCAAAAGGAATGACCTCAAACATGCAGAGTAGGCAAATGTAGGGTT
>JAYMTF010000628.1:0-32530 GCA_036897485.1 Pelargonium nanum | reverse complement strand
TAAGTAAATATATTTTGTCACTAAAATAGATCCATTTTCTACCCTAAATATTTTCACTAATTATACCAAATACATGTAAATAAAATACATTTGTGAATCCTCTTCCTATTTTTAATGAATTTATTACATTTGCGTAATAATAATAGTATATATATATGTATTATACTCCTTTAAATCAATAAATGTATATAATTATACTATGATATTTAAATATCTTCATATTTTACGTTGAACAATTTCAATAATTATACAAAATACGTTATTAAAAAAATCATTGCACGTACCTACATGCATATAAGGTGACATGACGCATTCTCAATCACATAATCATTCTTTCTCTCTTCAAAATTTGTGTGGGTCCCACCTCATCCCTTTGAATGCAGAATGCATGTGTGGTTGTAATTGTGTCACGTCAGCCTACATGGAGCATGTACATGCATGTAGGTACATGCAACAATCATTTGCGTTAAAAAAAATTCATGTAGATATAACACATGTTTCAGTCCTTTTAAAAATTAAAGGAAAACGTTTGTTTCATGTGTCATTAGTGCATGTGTAATGCATGTGAATCATGCGCCAATGAATACTTATGATCATACCAATTAAAACTTGTATATAACATATATTAAATGTAGAAACGCGTACTAATGTAATATTTGTAATCACACCAATACAGTTTGTAAGTGGTTTACTAAAAAAACGTGCGCCGGTAAATATTTATAACAACACCAATAGTATTTATAACTACTATATTTTTATATCAAAACACGAGCCAATAAAAATTTGTGAGAAAATCAATTGTTGTTTGTAATTAAAGCACACATGTACCACTCATGTGCCAATCACATAAACAATTAGAAAATTTAAGGATAGTATGATTGATGAGAGAGAGTCTAGATCAATGAATAGACATGAAACTAACTCAGTGTTTGGTCTCTAACAAATTGAATGGACCAAACCCTTCATTTAATTGGAGTAGATAGATATCATTAAATGTAGAAGTGACAATTTTGAAATGACAATTGACTTTAAATTTAGAGTAAAGGGCTCAAATACTTCAAAAAGAAAAAGTTGTATAAAATAATGTGTTTAGAACTTTAGCTTAAATTGGTGGTTAATTTTGATTAAAAAAATTAAGGTTTAATGTCATTAATGGTATACAAATTTTAGCCTAATGCTCAATTTGGTACATAAAACTCAATTTATTTGAAGAGTTAATCATATATTGTTTAAAATTAACTTCATAAACATGTATTGATTAAACAACATATGATTAACTTTCATATATTGTTAGTCATATATAGACATGAATATGATTCTCTTAAAAGTAAAAAAGCGAACCTTCATAAACATGTATTTTTTTAAAATTAACTCATGAACATGATCTTCTTAAGAAAATATTCATTTTTCTAAAACTTATATTAATAATCATGTTCCCTAAAATTCACTTTTTTTTTTTGTCTAAAGAGAACATGCAAATACTAATTTTCAATTATCTATAAAAGAAATTATTGGTGAAAGTTAATAAACATTGGTCAATGATAACACATCATCAATTAACAATTAAAGTTAACTAATATCTAATCTTAGCCACTAATTTGTTTAACTTTTTAAAGTCCAGTTATTAGTTTGTGACTTTTGAAAGTTCAGCCATCATTTTATTTTTTTGCTCAAAGTTCAGCCACTATTTTGAGCTAAAGTCCATGTGTCTATTATAAGTCAGTAATCATTATATTTAATACATCATATGTTAATGAGAATATAGAAAAGTAAATGTACATACTAACTTATTCTAAAAAACTTAAATAAATGATAATGGCTCTCATTTTGAGACAAAAATAGTGATTAAAATGTTAAAGTTAGTGTTAAATGACGTGGAAGTATTTAATCTTACATTTTTGGAAAAGAAATATTTAATTAGTTAAAATTTGAATTTTTTCCTCACACAAATAAAAAAATACTTCAATTTAATAGTCTTTGACAATTTTTTTTTTAACAAGTAAAATCATTTAAATGATAATTAAACACAAGAAATAATATAAAAATATTTCAGAAAAATAATAATAAATAAAAACTTGTTATACATATGAGTAATTCATAATGAACACTCATGTTTTTTTTTTTTATACAAAAAGGTGCCGAAATCTTATAAAGTCTCTTAACCCTAGCCTAGGGCTTTTGACACCTTACTGCATCAAAGTGGTCTCTTACACTACCACCACCAAGGATGTGTTGAGTGGGGATCGATCCTGAAACCTCATCCCACTCACACAGCTAGAATAACCAACTGCGCCACCCTTAGTGGTTGACACTCATGTTATTATTGCCTGATCAATGATAAATGTATATATTGAGACTAAATAAAAGCTGAATTTTCATTTCCTTCATAGAAAAAAAGTTGCTAATTAGCTTTACTAACGACTCAATGTAACATGTTGTTCAGCTCAGATTCAAATATCTCTGTTTGCTGAGGGGGCAAATATGTGGGCACTAAAATCCCATCCTCCCCTTTGATATTCCTAAATGCTATCATCATTGCCGACACCGACGTCTCCGCCTCCATGGCGGCTGGACCCGCATAGGCCGCCTTGCCCCACCCAAAGTCCACGTCACCATATCCCGATCGTCTCAAATCAGAAACAACCAAACACCGCCCCATAAAGAAACGGGGCCGGCCCCTAATTACAAGCAGATCTGCCAACGAATGCATGTACTCTTCGGTCACCACTTCCTTAACCTTCTTTACAAGCTCCAAACCATGTTCTATTGAACTTTCGCAAAGCCTTCCCGATGTAGTCTCTACTACCGGCCATGCAGTTGCATTACCATAGTACCCTACCGGTACGACATGGTTCAATTTGCCGCGTGTGTTGACAGAGCACAACAAGCGTATCTTTTCTTTTGGGTCCAACTGAAGGGCAATTGTACGACATCGCCATAAACAAGCGGTCAATGCCTCAAATGTTGTTGAATCGGAGCGCATGTGATCAGGCACAATCCTACGAATTGCTTGCAACTCAGGGGGACCGAAAAATAATGACCGACCAATCAAATTGTGATTAGTCAATGGAATGGCGGGTGAGTGGTCAACATTTTCGTACTGGGGGTGCGTACATGTTATGCGGGGTGGATTTCTAGCATTAAAAATTTCCCGATTCCAAACGGGTATGATGGAAGGTGTTTTTGCGCCCCGAGCAATTTGTCCTAGAGCGGTCAAGAATTGAGCCATTCCGGCGGCATCACATAAGACATGGTTGAATCGGATGGAAAAAACGAAGCCACCACACTTTAAATGAGTTACCTAAAATTAATATATACACATTATTTGAATAATTAGTATCATTTCACAATGGTACATACAAATAAAAACACATAATTACAAGAAATGATGGTGGGCACATTTTGAATCTTTTCAGTTTTCACTGTTTCGAAAAGATGAATTGTGATCTTTAAACATAATTTTAATACTAGACAAAAGAATATGAGTCAGATTAGGCTAAATGAAATCAATAAAATCGTGTAAGGTTATTAAAATTCTACTCATATTTATCCCAATTGAGAGTGGTACAATCAGCTAGCTCTAAGTTTTTAATGAATTGTCCTAATCTCATTAATCATTTAGCCTAACCCAACTAACTATTGACTTAGTTTCATTACTCATCAACTTTTATAAATGAATATATGACGACATTATTAATTAAATAGTTCATATTTTCGTCCATTTTTTCAATGATTATATCAAATACAAACACATGAAAAATAGAAATAATTTGTGCACTCGCAAAAATATGAATACAAGACTATATCAGTTGTAGTCGATCCAATGATTGGATTGATAACGAGTGTATCATATCATAATCGAATCTATCAGCTTAATTTCAACTATAAAAAAATATTCTCAAAAGACAAATTTGTAAAAGAATATTCAAATAATTATAATTAAAGTGAATGGAATGAACAATAATAAAAGACGAGAGAAGTGGCTATACACCTGAACAAGCATCAATGGGGAATTGAAAATCCCCGTAGAATCAGGAGCAAAATAGAAAAGCTCATGGCAACACGGAAAAGGAGGCTGTGGTGGATCACCAAACTGGGCAAGCTCAACATCCGCGTCCGCCTCCACAAACAACACCCCTTCTTCGGTGCAATCCACGTAGATCTCCCGGCCATGCCCTTCCCTGAGCCTACCCGCTAATGGGTAGAAAAAAACAAGCGTTTTCGCAAGTGCCTCACGAATGACCCTCGCAGGGTCTTTCCCCTCAAGTGTAGGATCATACCTATAGAAATGTATCAGGGGAACTATGTAACGAAAGATATCTTGGTTATCAATGTCTGAAAGTTGCTTGATCTCGCGAGGCGTGGGCTTAGCCGGAGCAACAAGTTCTGGCTCCCGCCGCCTCACCGTGAACTGTAGAGAGGCGGGTTTTGCTGCAGCTGCAGAACAAAATTGGCGACGATCACATATAGACCACGGTATGCTATTGCTTCCGGTTCTTCCCATCTTTTCGGAGTAGCTTTCACTATTGGATAGAGACAGATTTGGGGCATTTGTGCTGAGCTTTGGGGCTATGGTGTGAAGGGTTCTTGACAATTTTTGTGTTGATCTCAGGTTTTTTGCTGCAAGTTTCATCATTTGGGACATTGTCATCTTTGGTTGAGTATGTGTTTCTTCCTGCTTTTATATATATAAGGAAGCTTTAGACAGTTTATTAAAGGTGGTTGACCTGATTCAATTCATTATTATGGACATGTATGTGCATGAATGTACCTCTAGCAGATACATTTTTCTATTGAATATATAGACAAAAGAAAACAAAATTTACTAATGAGATATTTAAGGAAATAAATTGAAATGTTTTAAATTATAACATTCATTAATTCTATTTATCAATTTAAAGTAAGAAAATATATATTTATAACTTATTTTAGAACAAAAAATCATTTTAACATACAAAACATTGTACCTTATCATTCTAACTACCGATAAAAAAAATCTTTTTTGGACTGGATTGGCCTAACACTTTTTAAAATTAGGACGGAAGATCCGACCGAAATTCAATCAATTTAGTTATCGATTAATAGAAAAACTACTTAAGGATATCAATTGCACGTTATCTACGCACAACGCGCATGTCAACACGGGTGGTTGGATTGAGAGCATATAATTTACTTCGTTCTTCTTCTTTTTTATAAGAAACACAAATAGATTAATGGAGGAAACCAGCTAGTGGTTCCTCTAGAAAGTAGAAACAGAGTTCACAGTCATCCGACAATAATATGAAAGCTCTCATGGGCGGGTGAGAAATGAAGAAATCAACCGAGGCAGGAAAATTGAAACAAAGATCTTCAAGAATGAGACTCACAATAGCTAAATAGAACAAATCAGATATTATACAAGCATCAAACTCAAAAATTACCCGTTGACAACTCAATGATAAGCCTAATAAGTGAATAGCCTCTCTAAGACATCGAAACAAAATTAAGGATTTATTCACTATGTAGAATACTTTTTTCATCCACGTAAGATTCGATCTCATATCAAAGCATAAAATATAGTCCCAATTCCTATCCAAATTCGGATTATACAAATTCAATCAATTTTCAACTTGGGGCAGAAAAGACCTACACATTTGTAGTAAGAACCTGGCCAAAACTCACACACCCTGCATATCGACTTGCGCTTTTGAACCTGAACCATAAAGACTCTGTCCAAAATATGTATTGTCAACTCTACTTACCAATATACTTATAGCTAACCATTGAACTTCAAAGTTCAATTATTTTGAGTTTGGGATCAAAGGGCATCGCCAGAATTTGACCCTCAAGGTAGAGGGAATTTTGAACTTTAGTACAAATTGTGTGAATTAACTCGACCTGTGTTGAAAAGTAGTTGAATCTAATCTGTGTAACTAGAACCCACAAAATACACATCTCAATCGTTAACTCTATCACTCATATTCTCTTTATATATATATTCTTAGTAATTAATGCAAAATAACAACAAAAAAACAATACTCTGAAACAACAAAATTTAGATAAAGTGTACACTCAGACACTCATTTTGAGACAGAAGAGATACCCGCTATCATCTAAATATGGAATGTCTCCCATCAAAACTAGATCGAACGGAATCACATTTTAAGAAGCGGCCCCAAATGTCTTGAACCTAAACCATCAAATTTAAGAGTGATCTAGCAAATATATCTCAAAAGTCGTACAAAAAGGAATATGGCATTTCACACAAAATCTATTTCTCCCTCTTCTTTTTCCTGGCAAGAAGAAACCATGAGCTAGTGGCATGACCTCGTTAGTTATGCCAAAGATTAAACCAAATAAATATTCAGAGAATTTCACTAAGACGAGCCAGCTTGATGAGATCGATTATGTCTCCAACGCATTTTTGTGCCCTTCTTTTTCCGTGATCCATTTTCTTCGTGGCTGACCTCTCCACCTACGTCTCCACTGTTTTTCACCTTCTTACTAGACTTGCGAGATTTATCTTTCGAAGCTTTCCTCTTCTTTCCCGAGGAAGGTGGAGTGACATCCCCAAGGATCCCATTTCCTCGTGGCAATGGGTCTTCTTCATCATCTAATTGCCAATTACACAACATCTCCTCCTGATCACCTGAGGGAATCTGTATTGGCTTCCCTGCTCCGGGGAGGAGGCTATCAAAAGTCACGTCCCCATTGGACCCTCCTTTACGTTCCAGCAAGACTGAGTCTGGTCTAATTATGGTACCCAGGATGCTCCTGTTCTTTCCTAGGCCAAAGATGGCCTTTACATTGGTCAATGTGGATGAAGCCATCGCAAAAGCTGATCTAATCTGGAATAAACGGGTGAAATATTTTTTTAGGATAGAATAAGACAAACAAAAACCCTTATATTCCAAATCAATGTTTACAATAACCCAAGAATATCTGAATTGCAAATACTGAAGACAGGCAGGGAAAGAATAGTAATTTTAGGGACAACATAATCATGTACAACAATCTAAACAATGGCCTAGAATAGCAAGGGTTCTTCAAATTCAGGAAAATTTAGAGCAGCAGAAGGGCAAAAGAGTAACCGACCTGAAAATAATTAAAAGAATTCTTCCCAATGTCGTTCTCAGGTGTCTGGTTCATCACAAAAGTAACAGGTTAGTGGACACAAAAGACAAATCAAAGTGGAAATATCTCAAAGATCATTTCCATTGAGAATCTTAATTCCTGACATTGGTCATTATTATTCAAGAAGATGAGTAAGAAATATCATAAAACATATCAAAGTTGTAAGCTCACCTCTGGATCCTCAATGGAGATAAGAAATGGGCGTGCTTTATTTACAAACCTGATAAAGAACACAAGACAAAGAAGACATCAAAACATAACTTCACAATCAAACAAAAACAAGAACTTGAGAAAGAGAACTATCTCCATATCATCATAAAAGTCCTCACCAGTCTATCCACTTACCCTTTAGTACTCTTTGAGTAAAAGGTCCCCCTGCCTTTGCACGAAATTCCAACATCGGCAGTGTTCAATTTCCGTCCATAAAAGTCAAAGAAGTGAACCTGTTTTTAAGAGTGAAAAAGAATCAAATCAGAAAAGAAAAAATTATATGTTATACGTGTCAAGCTGAATTGACAAACAAGTTACCCAACATCAATGCAGAGGTGCATGAAAACATGCATAACATTGTTGGTAGTGAGAAAACATACCAAAAGGATTCCCAAGTTATGCTCTGGAGAAGCTTGACGTTCACGTATACTCTGTACAGTGAATGCATTACTTAAAGCAAGAATATAGATGTACGATACTAAGCATTAGAAAATATCTACTCAGGACAGAATCTCTCAATAAATAAATTAAATGAAGGTTAACAGAACAATGTTAATTCAAATTGATCAGTAGTGTCACTGATATTTTCCGCAAACCTATTTTTCATATGGGAAATGCTGTTTCAATTGCAATCATAATGAAACATTTACCCCCAATCATTTACAAGTCACAACCAGAAAAAAAAAGAGAGAAAATAACTCAACTTGAGCTGCCATTAAACAGTATGATTACAACTTACAATAGGGCTATGAGCCTATAATAAATAAAGCCCACCCACATATATTCCAGGCTTCTTCCACTTAATTTAATACACAAACCAATGATAAGGGGAAATCAACATGCATGGATTGAAAATTTAACAGCTACTAGGATGTTTTACCACCAAGGAATATATCTAACATTATGACACAGAAATAATAGGGAAAGAAATCATATCAGTTATCCTAAATATTGAACATTATTTACTGACCAGCAAAAGGGAAAACACTGAGCATGACAGCTAATAAATAATGTAAGGTGCTGGGTGAGCAGAGCCCTCATACATAAAGGCAACAGACGTACTAGAAGGTCATTCTCTCATATAAACCTATGTCAGTCTATATATACATAGTCCATCAATCGATAAGCATACAGCCATCTGTAAAGTAAAAGTCAAAACAGACTATGATCTCCTTACCTGCAACATTGCTATAAGCATCACAAGCAGAGCATATGAACCAATCCCACCAGAATATACCTGCATACTTCATGGAGGACCAAATTAGACAGACAAAGAGAAAAGATATGAACAAAATGATTTGTTTAGCTAATAACTTAAGTTATACAAACACACCTACCTCATTCAATTCTCTCTGTTGTAGGAATACTTTCAAGATCAAACACAATGGCCGTAAAGGGGGCCACTTAGATACTGCATCCTAGATAAGCCACATGTCATTGATTAGTCTGCTATATATAACAAATTAAAATCATAAATGTTGCTTCAATTGCGCAGTTATACCAGTAAAGTTAACTATAACACTACAATACAAGAACCACAATTACCACCAATGGTACTTACAGACCTTTTCGTCTAGGAGACTTGAAAACTCTATTAGTAAAGATAAATGAATCTTGTAATATACTGGATTTGAACTTAGGATCATTAAATAAGCAGCCGACCGTTCTACCACTGATCCCCTCAGAGTAAGTTTGATTAAATATATAAAATAGAATATAGGAGGATCCTAAAAGATTAAGTTTTAGTTATCATATATTATAATTACTATATAGAGAATAGCTAATAAGGTGAACATTCCCGATAGACCTATAATCAAGCTTCTCAACCATAAATTGCTGCATATAAGCATAGTAACAAAAACCAACTGGAAGCAGTTGAAGAAAATAGATGTAACAAACCTTGATAAACTCAGCAGCTTTTGGTCCATTTTGCAAATCAAAACTGCACCAAAATGGATTAAAAAGAATTAGCCTTGGCTGAAAATCTCACTGTTCTATAAAGATATATATTAATAACTAGGTTGATGTTGAGTGTACTTCAGCACTTGAAGTTGTAGAGTACGTAACTTAATGAGCAACATAACTTCAATAAAACACATGCACACCTATATGGCACCTATGAGGCTTAATATAATACTGCTAACCAAAGTGAGATTTATCACTAGTTGACAATCTAACCAGGTTAAAATGCATAGATAAGTAGTCACATGATTGAAAGTAAGATAGGAGATTCAGCAAAAAGCAAGAACGAAAAATGATAAAGGTTTAGATTTCACAGCTGGCATAACTATTGCACAAATAACGGAGATCGGAGGTCCTTAAAGAAGTCACATCTTCCTAATAAGTAACAAAGCTTCAGTTTCGAATCTTTTACCAACCTCCCTAATTTGAGCTTGCAAACCATATGAAATTTTCATTTGAAGTACTTTATGACTAATAAATACATGTTAATTACTTGCTTCACAAGTCCCTTCGGGGACATCCAATTACTTGCTTCACAAATAGTCAAGAGCAAACTTCTTGATTTAATAGACTATACCCTAACCTAGCAAATACCAAAAATGATTAAAGATAATGCAGAGCCAGAAGTATCATGTCAAACTGAGTTGGCATTCGGAAAAGCTAGTCTAACAAACCTTATATCAAATGCAACACCACTTGTCTTTTCTACAAATTTTATAATCGGCACACGAGCTTTTGCAATCACCTGAGATAGTGACAGACACCAAGTTATATACAGAAACCCAAGAGTAATAGTATTGCAGATGTCAAATGAGGAATACTTGTATCTTCTTTGCAATGCCCCTCTGTGACAGTGCCCTGGAAAGAGCATACAAGCCTGTTTGGGGAGTTCTAATACCAGACTCCAGAATCACTACCTACAATAAATAGAAGTTAGCAAGGTACTAAAATTAAACAACTGAACAGGAAATATAGTTTGTACAAACTTTCTTAGTCCCAGGAGAATTAAGAATATTTTTGGCCATGTTTCCAGCAGTAATATGTCATCCACTAGCTACAATTTAAGTTTGTTAATCTGCTGAACTAGGGTTCATTCTTAACTACCACAAATGCATAACCAAGTAATAGTTGCTCAACTTGCTCTTATTAGTGATGAATATATCAAATGGATGGGGATCAATAGCCTGAATACCTGATAGCTAACATGTACATCAGGAACTAAAAGTAACTTTAATATCACTCATATAAACTAAACCTCAAACAGCAGTTTTACTATATATACTTTATATATATATATATAGATAGATAGATATAATAGGAAGGGCTTCTAAGACACAACCATTCTTCTATAAAAATTCTCAATATATCCAAAACATAACATGAACAAACAAGCTTCCTCAGAATAGCTGGAATTTAAAATGTTAGGATGATAAATATAGGGATATCAAAGTTTTTTTGGGTAGCCTACTATCCAGGTAAGCACAAGCTTTATATCCCATGAAAAGAGGTAGCAATTTGCAATATGGAAGATAACAAGGAGCAATATACTTACATCAATATCACTACTTGGAAGATAAAGACCGGTTCTAAAGGACCCGAACACTTCTACCTACAAAGTAACAGCCAACAAGAACTTATTCATCACTTAAACTCCTCAAAAGAAGTTAGATAGTATTATAACAGAATGTAGCTGACAGTACCTGACAATTTGGCCATATATATCTTATAACACCAAACACAGAATCTACTGCTGCATTGCGCGCAGCTTGCTCTTCCGGGGTCGGAGACAGGAAATCACAAAAATCTACTATCTCTGAAACAGCCACAACCAATGCAAAAGTTAAATGCAAATCACGTCTATGCTTAAACTATATTAAGGGGGAAAACATATATGCACTAACAAATTCAGGAAATCAAGCCTCAGTTCTTCCGGACCAATCAAACTCCCGTACCTACTAACATTCACCAAAATTTACTAAAGTTCGCAAATAACCCCAAATATACTCTATCCCTGATTTTGCTAATACATTAAGAACATATTCAACTACAAAATTTGATAATGCACAAACTATGTACCAAGCTACAAATTTAACCTAAAACAAATCACAGAACAGAAACATGGTTTAGGCATTACCAAAAATAAAATAAAAAACAGAGCTCAGCTATTCTTCAATTCAATACCTTTATGAAGCTGAAGCATAGGGCTTTTAAATTTACTATTCCCATGGAACCAGCCGCCCTCGTGCTTCGGCTCCTCCACCTCATGGCCTTTCACGGGTGTGGCAGGCTCCGAAACTGGAATAGAGTCCAGTACCTCGGAGGCTCCCACATCGAGGGAGAAGAAATCGGGCGCGGAAGCATCCGGGGAGACGAATTGGATGGTGGAGAGGGAGATTTCGTTGCGGAAGACGGAGTAGGGTTCCAAATGCTCGGGCGGCGGCGTTTGGTCGGTGGCGGTTGAGGAGAGAGCGAGTGGTGTTAGGGTTTCGTAAAGGATAGTTTGGGCTGGCGGCGTTGATGGTGGTGGTGGTGGCGTTGCCTCCATTGAAGCGAAAAAGTTGGGAGCTTGAAGAGAGAGGGAAAAAAAATTGGGGCTTTACAGGGAAAGGGACGGGGGAGACAATATGACGGTTAGAGACTCGAATAAGGGGAAAGTTTGGGTAGTTGTGGTTCTTTAAACCGTTTCAGGGTTTAGGGTTTTATTTATTTTATTTTTAATTTGGGGACAATTTTTTCTTTCTTTTTTCGGTTTATACCATGGGTTTCTGAGTGGGCCCGCACACTTGCGGTTGGCACTTTTAAGCCGTTTTACAACACTCCGACTCATCCGCACTCGCCCCACTGTCAGCGCACTAAGCGGTAAGGGGTTGGCCCATGAGTTTTTTCCATTCACAAGAGCTGAGATTCGAACTCCCAAGACAATTTTTCTTTCATAGCATGTTTTTTTTTTTACCTTTCTTTATTATGAGGTATGTTCTTCGAATAATAAACTATGAGGTATTCAAAGTGGATCCATAATCATGTTGGTTGACACATTTAAATCATATCATACTTACAATAATCCTCATTTGAATTGGATAAACTAAAAATGCGACAAAACTGACCCTAATGATTTTCAACGTAGCTGCATATTCATTACATGTTTTAAGAAAATAATATTAATATACTACTTTAAGATTAACAATAGCTTGCGTAACCAAAGCAGGTTGGGTCAAACAGTTTATACTCTTCAAATTCCTCTAGAGGTCTCAGCTTCGAGTCTCCCTGCATGTGGTATGAGGTGGGTTTAGTTGGGTTTATAGGGGAGAGCTACCCCTTGTTGTGTAGCTCAATTGATGAAAAAAAAAAAAATAGCTTACTTAATACTTTAACTTGAATTTTGAATTTGAGACCTTTAGAATGTAGTACGTTAAAACTTGTGGATCAAGTGATAGAGAATTGTTTCGATTTGATTTGAGATTTTGAATTTGAAACTCAAAAATTGCATCAAATAGTTAGCACATTTATTCACTTTCTTTAATGTAGGGGTGATCGACAGTCAGTTCAGCTAGAGTTTTTTGCAGTTTTTAAACTAAACTAGTACTAACAGTTTGCTGAAATTGAGACTGACAGACACAAGTTATTGAGGTTAGACCAAACAAAATCGTATATTTGATGGATGGTTTGATTCGGTTTGACGGTTTGAGGTATAAACTCAACATTAGATTATAAAAATTTGAAGTTGATATTATCACACACATATAAAAAAAATCTTTTTTTTCATTTGACACTTTTAGATTTAGAATTGAGTTGAGATTATTGTTTTCTTGAGATTGCGCTTGAAATTTGGTTGTCATTTGTCGATATTGTTGCTTCACTATTTTTTATATGTTTTACTGGGTTGCAAATTTTATACTTCAATTGTGTTGTGTAATGTAGGTGTAACTCAAATTTTGTTTGCAGTGCCAAATATTATGACATCAAATATAAATTCAATCATAAATTTTTTTTTTATATAAGCGACGGGACAGCAGGTCTATAAGGTTTTTTTTTTATAAGCGACGGGACAACAGGCCTACAAGCCCAAAATTATCTCATCACATCAAGATTTTGGACAAAACAATCAAATATAAATCTAACAAAAAATATGGATAATATTAGGAAACTAGGAATTCTTTGGTTATGTCCAAAATCCAAATCTCAATCCAATTAGGAAACTAGTCCAAAAACCTGAAATTTGTACTTAAAAGTCACATCCAAATACTATATATACACATAACAAAAATCAAGAACAATAATTTACAAAATCTTCAACAAGAATCATCACCAAACCATGAATTCAATCTCTTCCTCTCCAATTCCTTGTCCCTTCGTCAACTACTCTCTAAAACAATATATTGTCACGGCCCTCTCTTTTAGCTTGTTCATCTTCGTCGCCTACTCGATCTTATTAGTCGTGCTCGTGGTTCTTGATCGTTGCTTTAACTGGGTTTTCAATAAGTTTGAATCCGGAGCTCAACCCAATATCGATCTTGATCAGCTCGAAAAGGTCAAGAAACTGTTGCTTGTGAGCTACGGAAGCAATGAGAAGAGTGACACATTGTGCAAGTTGTGCAGTAGATGCGTGATATGCTTGGAGGAGTTCGAGCATGGCGAGCCTTGCTGGGTTCTTGCTTCTTGCAACCATATGTTCCATCGAGATTGTATCGGTCAGTGGCTAACGAAGAACAAGACTTGCCCGATTTGTCGGAAATTGTTACAAATCGAAGTAAAAATTGCTTAATCTTGTTGGCAAATTTGTTTTTGTTGTTGTTGATTTAGCAAGGTTGTATCGAGTTATTGTTTAGTTTTTGCTTCCTCCTTTAAAATTTTAGGTTTTTTCCGTGTAGTGAACACTAGAGTATTAGTTAAACAAACAAAGATTGCCCGATTTGTCGGAAATCGTCAGAAATTGTTGTAAAAATTGCTTAATCTTGTTGACAAAATTGTTTTTGTTGTTGTTATTTTAGTAAGGTCGTATCAAACCATAGATTAGTTGTTTGCTTCCACCTTTAAATTTTTAGGTTTTTCATTTAGTGAATATTAGAGGTTTTAGTTAAGAAAACAAAATTACATGTATTGTCAACTTATGACTCGGGACGTATCTCAACCATGATATGATTTGAAAGAAATGATAATTGGCAATCTAGATTGATACGTTGGTGATTCTAAAGTTGAATTGTTAAACATTTGTAGAAGTTCACTCATTGCTATAGTTAACTTATACTTACTCGTTTACGTTTATCTTAAAATTTTATTCTCTCTCTCCACCTCTCTCAACGTTCAACCAATAACTATTGTTTTCTCTCTCTCTAAACCCTTCCTTGCGATTGGATTTGGGCCACACCACCATATATTCTAAAATTCATAGAGAGCTAAGGGTATGTTTAGTTATATAAAACAATTTTCATTTCATGTTTTGTGTTTTTTATGAAAAATTAAAAAAAAAAATTGTTTAGTTAATACATTTTTTACGATTTCAATTTTAAATTAAGGCGACTTAAACAAATAAAGTTTTAAAAATAAAAATAAAAACTTAAAAACAAATAAAAAAATGTGCAATAGAATAATGAGTTTTTTGTTTGGAGAAAAAAAAAAACAGTTTTATCATTTTCACTTTTTGTTACATGTCCTTATAATTCAATTTTTGTTCCATGTCCTTATAATTTCACTTTTTGTTACGTTTCCTATTCTTATTTCCCTAATCTATCTTTTGGGTTTTTTGTGATAAATTTGTGTTGCTATTAAAGGATAAGTCATTTTCTACATGTCTTATTAGTGATCAAAAGAGGTATTAGCTACAGTAATCATTTCATTTTGTTGCTATGTCCACATCCTAATTTTTCTTGTACAATTTACTCACTCAATAAAAATCAAACTCCCTTTTCACTTTCCAAATGACATGCATGCATCTTGAGATTGGAAAAAGGTATAGACTTGAAATTGGTTTTAGTGACTTGACATTAGATTTGGAATATGTTTCAGTAATGTGACATTATTTTTATGTGATAATTAAGATAAAGTTTGGTCGATCATATAACATTCGAATGTGATAAGAAAGTTAATATGAATATAAAGAATAAACGTTATGAATATTAGTTAGTGATTCTGATTCGATAAATTAAATCCATTAATCAACAAAAGGAGTTTGCGGTTTCTTCCTGCATACTAAGAAGACTTAATCTTCATTTATGATCATCTTTCCTATCCACATAAACATTGAAGAAGTGAAAAGTGTCATAGAGTACAACCACACACTTATTCAACACATTTTATAAGCCTAGAAGAACATAAAATAGATACAATAAATTTCATGGTGCCATGTTGAGCCGCAATAGAGAAATCAATCACAAGGAGTTGTCAAACGCACAAAAAAATCGTGGGGAAGAAAAAGAGAACTTATGTGAGGTGTCACATTGCCAAGCCAACGTCAACACACTTCTAGAAAGAAAAAAAAACTTTGAGCACGATATTTCGCGCTTGCATACTACGCCTTAGAAAAGACAGTCTCGCCCTACACCTCAAAAGGGCAACGCTTATAGGTATGCCCCTTCAAGGATTTAGGGTAATGGTCCACTTGCTATGACACTAAGTGTTCGAAGATTCATCTCGTCCACCTATATTACATGTGTAGTTTGAAAGTAACACCTACATGGTTTCCAGATGCTTAAGTCTTTTTTGTTATGCTTGATAAGTAATTAACGGAATTGTGGAAATAGTATAACTTGATCAAGAGGTTGCGAAGACGTACCCTGGCAACTATGAGCTCCTCATGACATCATAACCTATCAATCATACGATGTAACATCATCGAGTATAAATGCTCACTCTTTTGTAAGAGCATAGGATTTCACTCAACACATTCCCTACACAATATACGTCACATTTTCTCTAAGTTTGTAGTTTGAAGATTTCAAGATAGAGATTGTCATTTTCACGTCCAAAGTGATTTCTCCACGTACAAACACGAATTTGTATGTAACGACATGCTCTTCTTTAGAGGACTCAAGATTTAAGGCTAGGAGCCAAGAGCTCACATTCAGCCCTTAGAACATTAACATTCTCATCCTAACACATGGATAAAAAAGATAAAACCAACGTATTGAACAAATTTGACCCCACAAAAAAAAAGTGAATTGAAAATTAGATGAACAAGAGTCCACAAATTAAAAGAAATAAAGGTAATCAAATGATTAATAAATAGTATAAATAAATAAAAACACTATACTGTTAGCAACATATAATGAGTTGAGAAAGGAGTTGAGAAAAAAAAAAGTTTTGGCTGTCATGAAAGTTTAGTTACATAGGATAACATATAATGTTCCATAAACATTTGGTTAATTACTTAAAATCTGCTACCTATACTGTTCCATAAACAAAACAAAACAAAAAAGAAGATAATAATTATTTGCTCATTACAGAACATTTTATATTTCCTCTTTTGTTAAAACAAAATCTCCCCTTATTTGGTATACACAGCCAACCAAGGCCTTTCACAAAAAACCAAACCTTTTTTCATATCAGCACATAAATTTCTGGGTTCTTGTCACACTGAAGCATCACAATCAAGAATCAAGAACCAAGAACATCACATTTAACAATCAAGAATCAAAAACCAAGAACACTACACATTCAAGGATCAAGAAACATCAAGAAACAAAGAAAATCATATTCAGTAATCAAGATCCAAGAAACCAGAACAATACATTCAAGAATCAAGAACCAATCAAGGAACAAGAATATCATATTCAAGATATCAAGAGACAAGAATCAAGAACTCGCAATGGCTAGTAGCAATGGGACATTCAGGATCGAGTATCCACAAGCCGTTGTCCCTATAATAACTTCGAATTCAGGAGGCTACACAGCTGTGATCATCATAGACATCCCAACATTTGTCTCTGTGTGCATGGTTGCTACCTTCATCCTCTACCTAATAAACTATCTCGCAGCTTTACGCCGGATAGACCAAAACAACGAGCCTGAACGACCTCTTGATGATCTCGAGCAACTCTTAGAGAATGAAATGAACGAAACGGACGAAGAACAAGCCTTGCAGTTATCACAAGAGATGTTGGATAGATTACTCCAATTACAAGAAGAGAGAGATGCTAGGAGAAAAGAGGCCTTAGAGAAGTTGCTTCCAATAATGCACTTTGGTAGCCAAAATGTGCCTTCATCTTCTGTAGAATGTGCCATTTGCTTAGAAGTTTTCGAGGTTGGAGAGTACTGCAGAGTCTTTCCAGTCTGCAACCATGTTTTCCATTTGCATTGCATTGATCACTGGTTGAAGATCAACATAACTTGCCCGCTTTGCCGCGGATCTCTCTTGAGTACAAGAGAAGGAAGGCTCATGTATTTCAGTATATTTTGCAATGAAACTTGAAAATATTCCAATCCACCTTTCTCTTCAGTTAACTGAGATGTTTTTAGTAGCAAGAAGTATGTGGTTTAGGTTAGGAAACTAAAATCTAAGGGAACAAAGATTTAAAATGGTGTTAAAGAAATGTGTTAAACTTGACTCCAACCCTAAAAGCAAGCGGATACGTGGTGAGCTCAAGTAATATATCAAGTGGTAGCAAGTTTTACATTCCTCACATGCTCGGATAACACAACAGATCATACATATGTGAAACAATAAGGGAGACAACAAAAATGGGTCACTAATCCTAAACCAAAGCAACTTTGATACTATATTATACTTACGTGTTGAGATTTAAGTCAAGTTTAACATGATATTCGACGTGGAATACATTAACAAAATGCAACTTCTTGCTAGAAACATAATTTCTTCCACAGTTGCAAAGAAAATCGAAAAGTGACCATTACAGAGGCAAGTTTGTATAACCAGATATCTATGGCAATTCTTGAGATTTGAAGCAGATATGCACATTAATTGACTTACATTAAGTTTTGCTGGATCAAGGCTTTGAATACACATCGATAGTCATTTTCAGTAAATTTGTGTTATTTATTGAAAGATGTTTAGATCGATTTATGCATGTAAAGGACAACATAAATAACAATATTTATGCAACAATATTTGGAGGCGGTTCACACCGATTTTGTATTTGAAGATTAGATCAAAGTAAAATCGAACAAAAACAAGTTTAGACATTGTATTTAATTATTTTGTTTTTGTACAAAATTTACAATTTTTGTCCTTTGAAGGGCATTCTTGAATTAATTGAAAATCAAGACATCTTCCTACAATGGTATGTGTGCACCACTAGTCCTTCTCTAGCTCATATAGTCCCAAAAAATAAAAATCAAGAATGATATATATTCATCAACTCAAAAAATGTGGTAGTATATGTCAATTTAGACCAGCCAGTAGTTAAAATTGTGATATCATATCATGCACATACAAGAAATATTCTCTTAAAGCACCCACAAGAAAATTGGCACATAAACCAAACAACTCCACAAATAATGTAAACAAACACATCCATCATCATTATAACAGAATGATTGCACATCTAATGTACTTAACTATATACTATTAAAAAAAGTTTAACATCAATTTCATAAAATAAAAGTCAAAACTTTATAAGTAAAATTCAGCTAATTATCGAAAAATAAAAGTCAATTATATAAGCAATTTCAGTTCTTGGAACCGAAATCACTATCCTCGTCCTCATCATCATCGTCATCTTCAAAGTCCTCATCATCATCGTCGTCATCGAAATCGAACTCTTCATCCATGTCCTCGTCGTACTCGGACTCGTCCTCATCATCCTCGTCTTCAATCACCGGCCCACGCGCCTCGACCCGATTCATACCTCCAAACCCAGATCTCGAAAACAAAAACCCATGTCGGGAATCGCCAAAGAGGACGGCTGCGGAGGCGCGTGTGGCCTGAATATTCATATCCGCGACGGAGAATTCACCGGAGATGGGTTTCTGAGCAAGCGTCTCTGCGCCGGAAAAGCCCAGAGCTTGGAGGGCTCGATCGGCGGTGGTGCCGGCTCCGAAGATGGGTGGTCGGAGAAACTGGAGAGGAGTCTTGAGAGCGAGCCTGAGTGAAGCTGTAGCTGCCATGGCTGAGACGGAAGAGTTGGGATCTGCGTAAAAAAGAGTCTCTTTGTGGGGGCTGAGATGGGATTGGGACTTGGTGTAGAGTTTAATATAGGAGAGGGTTTAGGGTTTTAGAGGACACGTGTCACAGCTATAAGCCAACAGTTGGTTCTAGAACTCTTGTATTTTGATTACACGTCGGTGTCTTCTTCCAAAAAATTTCTGACCTTTTTTAGTGTTAGATAGATTTTCTAGGATCTAAATTGAGAATAATTTCGTAGGATCTAAATTGAGAATTTGTGTCCAATATTTCTTTGGTACAACCTCCAATTTGATGATGTTTTGACCGATTTACATTTTGAATTTTTCTTAACTCAAAATAGTTTTTGATTTTTCGTATTTCGACTCAAAATGGTTTATGAGTTTTCGTATTTCGACCTAATTTGATCATTAAATTTTTTAAACTCAAATAGTCCCTAAACTTTCACCTAATTTGATCTTTGAACTTTTCTAACCCGACATAATACCTAAACTTTCTAATATCAACCCAATTGATCCCTAAACTTTCACCTCATTTGATACTTGAACTTTATTTAATCCAAAATAGTCTCCAAACTTTTAAATATGGACTCAATTTGGTCCCTGAACTTTTGAAAGTTCATGGATCAAATTGGGTCAATATTTGAAAGTTTAGTGACCATTTTTTGTCAATATTTAATAGTTCATGGACCATTTCAGGGCAGAAAAAAATCAAGAACCAAACTGGATCAAAGCATGAAAATTCGGGTCTATTTCGGATAAAAAAATTCAAGGACTAAACAGAGTCAAAACATGAAACTTTAAAACCAAATTTGGGCTTTTTTACCTCTGTGTCATCTCATAGTTTAGCGCGCCATATCAGTTTATGCAACAAGTTCTTAAGATTGTTCAAGCATAACAAACCAACGAGTCTTTGCCGCAGTGATCTCATATGATGCTTTCGGGGTAACAAAAGCATTTTTGAGGACATAAGATACAAATACAACATTAAAGCCAAATATTCTTAGTTCCATAAACCTTAAACACAAAAGATTACAGTACAAAGCAAGAAAAGAGAGCCTGTTTTTACATATTGGCACTCAAGTTTCACTAACCACAGGTACCTTCTCGTACACTTGCACCTCTCTGAACCTCCGGGGAAGGAAGCAACGAGCACCGAATTGCTGCTGCAAGTAAATAACCAGAGCCAACAACAGACCTCCAAGACAAATCACAACATCCCAAACAGTTGAGTAAAAGTCAGCACTTGGATTCGCATAAATGTATGACCCATCAAAGTGATGAGAATAGATATGGGCTCTGTAAAGATCATATGCATGTGGCAGCATCCGCACAAACGTTGTCCCAACATAGAACGGAAGAGAAAGAGACCTCTCTTTCGAGTTATTGAACATGTTCGCGAGGATTTGAGGCAAAAGAAAACCATCAAGAACCAAACCAGAATAGGACTTCAAGTCCATCCATATGGAATGTTGCTGCTGATATTCGTAGAATACAGTACTTGAAGGAAGCATTGTCGCGACATGAGGCGTGTTCTTGTTCCTCCAATTCACGAGCAACGCGAGTAAGGCCCCGAGGATGTATAGAGGTAAAGAGGCATAGATAGTTTTCTTCTCAGCAATCCATAGACTCTTTTGATTTTCATCTCCCATTCTTGCAGACCATGAGAGCTGAAGAAGCCGGATTTGAAGTAAAAAAGCTACCATTGTGACAACTCTCACAATCACCTCATTGACCTCAAGCCATCCACCACTTCCAACCAAGATATCACGCCGGCTATGGGTTTTCAAGAACATTGCTTCGAAGTTTAGCAGAAGAGGCATCATGTAGCCCAATGTGAGAATAACAAGCATGAAAAGGGAAATGTAGGGAAGCGAATCGGGATGCTTTTTCACATAGAAGAGTTGTAGTCCCGCAAAAACGCAAGCAAGTGTGTAAGATATGAGCACCATGATGATCTCCATATCCATCCTCCAGATTGATTTCTTTTCAATGGAAACATAAAGAGCATTTGAGGACAAGTCCAGTCGCTCAAAGTAAAGAGAATCGGATTTTTTCCTCGTGCTTTCTATGCTTCCCTTGACATCGCCTCTGCTGCTCCTTCCATTCAAGGGAGAGAATTGGAAATTAACAAGAATCTCGCAGTCTAAAGAATCATTTGTTTGGTTCTGATAGTAGGAGCCGAGAGTTCTGCATCCAACCATACACAAGGCCCCAGTTTTAGCATCATAAACACCTTCAGCACTAAGCTCCAATCTATTGTTCCGTTCCAAAGACACGTTAAGCGAAGAAATGCCACCACTTAACTTCACACCAGGAAGCATTCTAATGCTTATCTTGTAGCTGATGTTTGCTACAGGTGCAAGAGTTGTCAAATTCGATCTGTAGATAGGCAACGAGTTATGAATCTCATAAAACCGGTCACCAACTGAGAAAGGGGTTGAAAACCCCCGAGCAATCTTCCCTTTAGAACACGAAACTGACATGTCAAATCTCATATCATAAGAATTCGCACGCGGGAATTTCTTTCCTATACTTTTAGAAGGGTTCTTTTTCGCGCAAGACTCTCTAGCTCTTTCAACTTCAGTGAACTCATACTTCAAACCAGGAAGCCCAACCATTATGTTCGCATAACTATGAAACTTGATATTGCTAAAGTAACCAGAACTGCTCACAGATTTGTTGCTCCACATCTCCCCCACTACACTCTTATCCTCTCTTATTGACAAGACCGAAGAGTACTTCAAGCTCAGCCTAATCGAACAATCCTCAATACGAGCATTAGCCCACGAATGAGTAGCATTTGAGATTCGACAAGCGGAAACAAACAACTGATTCCTCTTCTCGTCCCATGATCCTTCCCCAACCAGTGTTGTGGTGGGATCGAAATGACTGACTGGCACACCAAAGCTAGTATTGTGAAATTGAAACAACAATTGCAATATTTTCTCATTCTCCACACAATGGTGCAGTCTCATGGACATAATGGTAGGCAAATACCCAACACTCCCACCAAAAGGAGTGCAATTTTGGGGGTTTTCACTATCACAACCAGTCTTGTATCTGAGGTTTAATCCAAAGAATCCACCAGAGAACAATGAGCATAAACCTCTACGTGCCACTGAACTAAGTGGCAAGCCAGGCTGATGATTTTTTCCCCAAGAAAAGCCATCAAAAAAACTTTCAGAAACCAATGTGAAATTGTAATTGTTATGAGGAAACATCAACATAGAAACTTGCCCAAAATGACTAGGATCAGTATCATTTTTCAAGCTCTCTAAAGTCCCATAAACCAAACTAGTAACAGTAGCAGTAGAGTTCTTCAAATGACTCAACTTTAGAACAGAACTTATATCAAACACCTTACCTGCATTTGGGTACTGATTCCCAGACCCAACCATACAGAGCTTTCCAGAAGATTCAGACCAGAACCCATTGAGGCCGATGGTTATCGAGCTGTAAGCTACACGATCGCCGGATCGAAACCTCCGGCCATTGGTGAAGTTCCGAACATAATGAAACGTGCGCTCGACTCGAAAAAACAAGCTAGTTTCAACCTTGAAAACACCTTCTGTGGCGGTTCTGGAGACGACCCATCTTCTGAATTCAAAAGAATTCTCCGAATTCTGCGAGTAAGGAGATGGGTTTTGGTTCAACAAACCATCGCCGCCTCTGAAGTAGCCTTTAGCAGGAAGGGAGGAGACATAGGTGTATCCTTCAGGAAGAGGTGTTGCTTCAGGAACAAGCTTAGCACAGTGATCAGAGTAGGAGATTTGGGTTGGTGGGTTTTGTGGAGAAGAGTGTGAGACACAGAGTGAGGTTAAAAAAATAATGATGTGAATCCATGGGAGAGTATGAGACTTCATGATCAAGCTCTGTGTGTGTTTGTGAAGAAACAGAGGAGGCAGAGAAGAAGAAAATGTGTTCACTTTGATCAGAGTCAAGTCAAGAAGATTTTTTTTTTGGTGTGGAAAATGACCATAAATCATTAAAAGACAAGAAAATTACTAAACTTCATTAGAAAATGACCAAAACTTATATAAAATTGTTTTTTTATTTGATAAAGCCAAAGTTTCTCAAATGTTGCCGGCTTATCTTCAAAGAGAACAAAAATAGTTGACATCTTTAAAGAGTCTTAACATTTGTAAGTCCGTCTTGCCAATTTTGCATTGGTATGACTTTAAATAAGTCTAAATATTTCTATGATTGAATATGAAACATAAAACATATAACTTTAAATTTAGGGTTAATTAATTTTGTCTCTCTTGGACAGACAATTTTTTTGGTTTTAGTCCATTTCTTGTTTGGCATATGGTTTTGGTTCTTAAACTTTTTAAAAAAAAAACGTCACTTGTGTCCACCACCCAAGCTGTCACGTCACACGGAAAACAACACGTCACATGACACACAATTTGATTTTGTAAGTTTCAGTCTAATCCTTATACATATCTTGCAAGACAACACAAGCAAAGCAAACTAATAGCTCTAGCAAATATGCAAACATCACATGTAATCAATGAATTTGATAAAAAAAATAAAAATAAAAAAGCTTAAAAATCCTTACCTTTAGTGCCTCCATTGGCAGCGAGCCTTGGCAGGCCATGAACCTGAAACCTTGTTTTGATGACGTCAAAAAGGCACACAAGTGTGGCAGCAATAACACCTATTAGACACCAAATTCACAAATCCACAGACCCAATCGATCAAAATTTTACCAAAACAAAAAACACAGAAAATGATAAAAACGACGTCGCATTAGAAAACACTAGCATTACCGGCAGCTGCTCCGGCGCCGGCATTGCAGAGCACATGCCCCTGGTTCACAACCTCGACGCAGAAATTACCGAAATGGACGGAGATTTGAGCGAAATTACAAGTATCATCTCTGGAGAGGTGGGTTTCAGAGAACCAGAGACGCATGGAACTATTGGATTAGCTGTGGATTGGGCGGCGATGGACCGGAACTCGGAGCCGGCAACACCATGGCTGGTTGTAACATCGCACTAAAATTTTCTCCAAAATGATGCGTTTCAAATAGAGTCTATCATATGTGACGTGGCTGCTTGCGTGGCGCACACAAATGACGTGGCGAAAGTAACAGGTTAGTAAGGTTAGTATAAAATTTCTAAAAAGTTTAAGGGCCAAAAAAAAATTGTTATAAAAAGTAGACAAAATTAATTAACCCTTAAATTATTAGTAAATTAAATTATTATAACGTAATATAATCAGTTGACTTTATCAACTATTCAAATTGACCAACACATTGAGCTCCTGCAAAAATTAGATCTTTAAATGAGTTTTGCATAAACTTGTCTCTTTAGTTCTCCATTTTATGATTTTACGGATCGAGCAACCTACTCAAGTCATCCTCCAAGTTTGACTTCTTTTCTATGACTTTTACCATACAACATACATGAGTACTCCTTTTAGTTTTACTTCAAGTCTCCATTTCATAATTTTTACAAAACAATTAACTCAATTCTTCTTTTAAATTTTATTTACACGACACCTTCTTTAAGAGTCCTTCGTTTAGATATTGTCAAGTGAATTTCTAAAAATTGGGATGTGTTAGGCATTATTCATACGTCTATTTAATTTTTTGAATAAAACATATGTGAAAATATAAATTATTCCTCAATTGAGTGTAAATCTTCAAGTTTCATAAGGATGTAAAATTTGAAATATTCAAATTTTTGAATATTTCAATTCTTACTATTCAATTGCTAGCATTTCATTCTCTTTTACTACAAATTAAAGTAACATCCCCTAAGTCTAGCAGGAATAATGAAACAACCACCAAAATGCTGCTGCTTACAAACAATAGCACCAAACACAAACCCTCCAAAAGTTGAAGCCAAAACCCAGATATCAGATGCAGAATCAGCCTCAGGATCTATATACACCAACCTACCAGCAAGAAGACCATCACCACCCAGAACTCCATGAGCAAAGTACATTCTTGATAGCAACTTGACAAAAGTAGATCCAACATAGAATGGATAAACAAGAGCTCTCTCCTTTGAGTTCTTGATCATGTTGAACAAGATTTGAGGCAAAAGAAAAGCTTCTACCAGAAAACCAACATAATATTTCAAGTCCTTTTGAAGGTTTAGGTCTCCTACAAGATGAGACGCCGAAGGAGGAATATTGAAGTCTCCCTCTTGTTCTACATTTCTACTCCAGTGTATAACTAAAGCAATCAACAATCCAATAGCATGTACTCGCAGAGATGCGAACATGACTTTCTTCTCAGCATCCCACAAGCTTTTTTGGTTTCTATCAGTCATTCTTGCTGATGATACAAGCTTCACAAGATAGATTTGCAACAAGAAGGTTGAAATTGTAACTACCCTTGTTATAATCTTGCTAGTTTCGAGCCATACACTTCCAAGCAAAACAATCTCCCCTGAAACGTCTAGCGCGAGAAGTATCATTTGTGAAAGAGTAAGAATCAGAAGCATGACGATGGAGATGAAGGGAAGAACATGAGGGTACCTTGTCACGTAAAGGAGCTGATATCCCGCAAAGATCAAAGAAAGTGTCTTGGATAGGAGATCCGCAGAGACCTGAAACTCAAGTCTCCGAATGTATTCTCTTGTTTCAACAGCATAAAAAGAGATTGCAGACAACTCTAGCTGTTCAAAATGAAGAGGATCTGAAGTCTCCCGCGTGCTCTTAATGCTTCCTTTTGTGTAAATTCCGGTCATCGAGTTATATGGAGGGAACTGCAAATTTACAACAATGGCACAATCAAGATTCTCTAACATTTGGTTCTCCAGGACAAGACTTTTGCAGCCAACCATACACAAGCTTCCTGTTTGAGCATCGTAAACTCCTTCTGCAGAGATCTTCACTTCCTTTTTCTCGCCAGAAGATACTCCAAAGCTCATCTTGTAGCTGATGCTCACTAGGCCGTTGCTGCAATTTACCCGAGAAAGAGAATCATGATACGAATATGATGCATAAAATTGATCACCGACTGAGAGGGGAGTAGAATAGCCCTTCACGGTTTCTCCATCTGCGTTTTTGACAATCATGTCATGTAATACCATACCAAAAGAGTAGCCATTTGGAAATCTCTCTCTCATTCTGCTCTTAGACTTCCTTGAGCACAATTCGAGCAATCTATCAGTTTCTGTATACTCGTACTTCAATCCCGGAACCTTCTCAGTGCTATCTGCAGAATGGAAAACGATCTTGTTGAAGTACCCTGAATCGTTCACAGGTTTGGTGCTCCAAATTTCTCCCACAATGCTACTTCTCTCTCTAATAGACCAGACTGCAGGGAACCTCAAGCCCAACCTTGTTGAACAATCATCAATATGGGCATCAGCTAAGGAATCCGAGGCATTTAGGACCCGACAAGCTACAAGAGACAACTGATTCTGCTTCTCATCCCACAATCCTTCTGCAATCAATGCTGTCTTGGGATTGAAAGGCCTATAGTATCCAACGTTGCTACCTCCAGAAAAGTCTATTAGCAATCTAATTTTTTGTTCATCCTCTGAACAAAATTTTCCATGTACAACTCTATTTAAGCACATAACAGAAGGCAAATACTCATCAGGCCCACTGAACGGATTGCAATTCGTGGTAGAACTGCAGTTCTTCCCGTATGTCAAATAGAATCTGTTTTTATCTGACCATGGAAGAAATCTGCAGAAATGTTGAATTGGAACCGAACCAAGAGACAAACTTGAAAGACTATTACTTCCATCAGAACTCATATCCAACATTTCGTTAGAAACCAAAGTATACTTGTAATTCAAATGAGGAAACATCAATATAGAAACTGGGTGGAAAAAGTTTGAATCGTTAGTAGAATTCAAGCTCCTTAACGTCCCAGTAACCAAACTAGTTATGCTACTCGAATTCGTGAAACTATTGAGCTCTAGAAGAACAGGAAGTTCAAGCGAAGTACCTGCTCTTGTCTTAGTAGAACTTGATCCGACCATACAGAGATTTCCTGATGATTCATCCCAAAACCCATCTAGCTTGAAACGAATCGAACTTGTATAGGCATAAGTCAAAGTATCAATATAGTTGTCGCCATTTCTGCTCTCGACTTTCAGTTCAGCTTCAACTTTGTAAACCCTTTTCGCCTCTGTTAGATACAAGCTTTTGGTCCACAACTGGATCCAATTTGGAAAGCTAGAGGAGATTTGAGACGGGTTCAGACACAAAATCCTGTCACCTCCTGTGTAAAAACCATCCTGGACTTGTGGTTGAAGAGGAAAGCTGGTAAGAGGCATGTCTATGCTGAGGGTGGATTCTGAGACTATTGAAGAGCAATGATCAGCATAAGAAACTCTATCAGCATAAGATGGAACAAAGTTCAGAAACAATAAAGTTAGGAGACAATAAAAAATGTGAACATGAAACCCTGACAGTATACTATAATCCATGACCATTATCAGATATTTTTCAGTACTCAGAAGCAGAACAAAAAGACACCTAAGGTTTCTGCATAATATCAAACCATTCTTCATGTGTCAAACATCTTTGTCTCCTGCAAGTCAATGCACTAACATAATATTTAAAAACCGGCTCGGAGACTCCAATGTTGCTAATTCAATCTCATAAATAAAATAAAAAATAAAGAACAAGATTCAGAAGGGAAAGAGACAGAAGGTTACACCACAAAGTGGTAACCAAAAAACTACAAAACAGGAACTTTCATAAGAAATTGAACCAACCACATTCTCTGATTTGCAGCCAAGAATAAAAATGATGAGATACTATACAGATTTATACGTAGCAACTTGATAATTATGCCTAAGAATTATTATAAAATAAGGACATTACACCATCCTGCCAATATACTTGATAATTAGATATGAAACCTATAACCCCACTATATGCCTATATACAGTCCCCAAAATTATATATATGTAATCATCCTGAAGATATATGAACATGAAATGCTTAATAATTTAGTGCTAGATATAAAAAGCTGATGACGAAAAAACTTTCTAAAATCTCAAAATCGCCGCCTCATCCATACTTCATTCATCTTGAAACCTTGACACCTGCACAGTTGCTCCCTATGTTGGCAAGAGATAGGAACTTCTCACAATCTTTGGCTCCAATCTTCACGAAGCCTGTAGCAATCACATTGATGTATTTGGCAACATTTTTCCTAAAAGAATCAGAGCAACTCTTGTCACCCTCATCAACATCCTGAACCCCTCCTTTGACAAGACACCCAACTTGAGCACCATCAATATATGCTTTACATGCCACCATAATATCATGTGCACGCTCACAAAAGTGCCCTACAACCAAATCCTCGAAATGCTGCAGCCAAATATATCATAATTGATTAGATATTCAACTCCAAAGATAAAACAAAGTTAAAAAAAAGTTACCAAGAAGGTAGAATTAGGTTTATAACCATAGAGGCATATATACCGAGATGGGGATGGTCTCAACAGGGAAAAAAATAATAATAATACCAGAAATCCATGGTGAACCCCAGAAGGTAAACGATGAATAAATTGACAAATGATGTATGTCATCTCTAATACTACTATAAATACCTCCGAACCAAAAAGCACGTCAGATGTATTTGCACGTATAGTATGATTTCATACCAGTTACTAGTTTTGTTGCGTGCATCTGATCAAATAGATAGGAGAATGAAATATTTACTTTCAAAGTTAAGAGCAGGAAAGCACTCTGAACTTTTCAATTATGATCTTCACAAGATGAACTATGTATATTGACTATTGAGTCAGGATGCGTAGCCAACTTGAGGGTTGAGACCATCACTCCATATACAACTTAATGATGTATCCTAAATATGAACCCATGTAGTTTTTGTGCCTAAGAAGTTAGACTATGTTAAATATTTGGTCAGTGATGTCCAACACCAATTTACTTTGACGCAATAGGGAAGTGGTTCAAATGATAAAATTACAATTAGAGTGTAGTTTTCTCATTTACTGGCATGGTACAGGAGATATTTATATTTTTACCAAGCATTGTCCAATTACTCTACTCGTTATTTATTTAATAATAAAATAAAAGGCAAATAGTTTACACAAGTAATAGTACTCTAAGCAATGGTATGAATAGATTGTGACAAAATAGTTCAAGAAACACACTAAGCCAGTATGAAACTGTCAAAAGTAGTCCAAAAAGAATAATACAGAATACTTCCTCAAACTTACCTTAGGTGGCCTCCTCATTGTAAAAGACATTGTCCTTAATGATAGGATAAATGTATCCTCATTGTACTTCAGAGAATTTTTTTCACCATGTGGAGTACCACTCATGTTTGCAAATCCAGGCTCATTAAAGTAAGGTTTTGTATTCAAAATAAGCCCTTGAATAGAGACCAGAACTTGCAGCATGCTGGACTTCCCAGGGATCCACTTCTCATTCTTGTTACCACTCCAGGTGTTGAGAAGGCTTAGGCACACTTTCCCACAAGCATACAGATTTGGATTGAGTCGAACGCCACCAGAGTGGTAATGAACAAGCTGGCAAAAGCAATTTCCAGTAGTCAGACCAATGAAGTGAGAAATATGTCAAAGTAAACACACCAACATACAAGCTTCTATTACTTACTGGTGGACCGTTAGGATAGGCACTTGGGAAAAATACGTCAAAGAAAAAGAGACCATCATGATAAGGAGTCCCCTCCGCTCCTTTTATTACAGCCCTCAAAAGATCCATTCGTGATTCATAAACCCTGACAAATATTGTATCTATTGAAATGATAAGCATAAGAGATTCAGTTACCATTCTCTACAAAACTTGGGAAGAAAAAAAATGAAACACAAGAAGTATGATGCAATCAGCATATTTTATTTTGCTTGTTATATCACCTGGGTATTCGATGAAGCTATCTTTAATCTAGGTTCTGTAATGTAAAAATCCAAAAATAACTGTTTTGAAACCAACCCATCATTAGTGTTTCTTTATGATGCTCTTGGCGTGTGTCTCAGGTTCTCTCTCCTCCTCAAAGATTGAACCAGTTGTTATTAATATATAATGAGCATTATTGCCAATAAAAATTATATATATTACCCTCGTATATAGAACTCTTTGTTTAGATTTTCAAAATGTCATTCTAAGAGTCTTATTTTAAATTAGATTCATTGTGTTAGCTATTCCACTGCAATTTCAACATTTATCTCAACAAAAAACATAAGTAAACTACAGAACAGATGGTACAATGCTTATTAGAACAAAAGTGAATACTACAATAAAACTCACCAGGCAAATCCTTCTCAAGAATCCTCCATTCTTCCTGAATTCTCTTCGCCCAAACCTTAGAAGGCTATCAGAAAGAGGATACGAACATTAAGAGGAATAAAGAATTCATATATATATATAAAAACAAAATGAAGAAAATCAAGTGCATCTTCAAAACATATGTACCTGCTTCACTGAAGAACCATTATGAGCATAGTGATGATCTGAATGATCATCAACAGTATCAAATTGTTTAAAAAGTTTGAACTTCCCCATAACATCTTCAAGATTCCTATATTCTCCACTGCATGAGTTTGACTCAGTATCAGCTGCCAAACCTCCTGTTCCAGATATTTTCTTGTGGTTCCCAGCAAACTCCTGACCAAAAAAGTTATCTGCTTCCTCTTCAGGGGAGATAGGAAGATCATCAAGTGGATCATACAAACTCGGATCAGTTGAGAAAAAGGATGTCTTTTTATATTTGTGAAACGCGTTTTTATATTTGTGAAATGCTTCAGACGAAGAAAAAGCATCTGCTCCAGGAGGATGATTCAATGCAGCTGTTTGTGAAGAGGAATAAGACACGTGACTACTACGCTGCTTCTTCAGATAACTGGGGAAACCATGTCCCAGTAAAGGAGCCTCAATTGCATGTGGGAGATTCACTGTATGTACCTGATTCACGGAGGTACTTGTACTATTTGGACAAAATGAAGCTTTCAAATATGGCGAAGACTGAGATGATTTTTCAGTAAATCCGTTCTTCAAAGCAATCCAACTAGGTTTTGAAGCAGCTAGTCTATTGTTACCATTAGCAGCTTTTGGAAAGAACTGAGGTGAAGGCAGCTCCATCCCAGGAGGATTAATCACAGCATCTAGTGATGCTGACTTCATTTTCAACTGAGAAGATTGGGATGGCCAGAAAGATGGACAAGGGTCTCTCTCATGAAGAGGAAACCCACGTTCTGACTGTATTTGACTCTGATGATTGGAACTACTGCCAGTAGGTGCCTTGCATTTAATTTGGTCCAAATCCGGAAACCAAGGAAGAGATGCCTCCACTCCAGGAGGAATGTCCACCTTATCAAACTGGGCTTGCAATATTTCATAATCATCAACATTTATGACATCATTCGTATAAAAATCAAGATACTTGTCAGTGTCATGGTAAGTATCAGAACTATGGCCATCTACGTTGATTGAATAATGCGACCCAGGGGCCCAACTCTTTGAGGAATCAACACCATTGACTGTTTCAAGGGTATCCACTCCACCAGGAGCAAAAGAATCATTACCGTAAGACTCCTGAAAAGGTATATAAAGAGAGAAAGATGAATTCCATAAGCTATATTGCATGGGCAGTTATGAGCATGGAAAAGCTACCAGTTGTAATGATATCTATCAAATTTAACTACAGGTCAAAATATACCTTATTTTGATGATTCAAGTAACCATTAGAAATGCTTTTTACTGCCTTTCCTTTATCCCTTGGCTCAACTTTCACGCCATACATCATGGTATCAGCAGAATCCTCATCTTCGTCAACATCAATTATTTCATGGAGAATAAACTGCACAAAAATCACTTTTTTCAAACATTTTAATGCAAATATAAGAATTCTAAGCACCTTTAAAGACAAATATAAGTATATAACCAGACCAGAACATCATATACAAATCAAAAAGCAAAACAGTTGAGCTACAAAATAACTGAAATGAGCCATACAGCAGATAACTGAAATGACTACATTGACTTTGAGTCATTTGACATAAAGGCTTTCTTCACAAACTCAAGCAAAATCCAAGCTTGGATTCAGCTTGATCAATATTTTCTAGCTTAAGATAAAATTATCAAGCATGTGGATCCAGCACCTTGTAATCAATTCAAAAGCCATGTCGTACATACAAGTTCCATGACCTAGTTTGGTGCCATACTAATATGTATATGTATGCAGACATAAATTTAATGA